>QVNW01000713.1:0-40428 GCA_014825475.1 Pseudomyrmex flavicornis | reverse complement strand
GCGTCTTGACGAGCTCTAGGAGCGACAAATAGTTTTATTTTGATATTCGGCCTGGAAGGCACTGATTTTTGCATTTAAATGCGTTTTTTATGCTAAACAACAAAATTGAAATGATGACATAATCGCGATTAAAACCACATGGTCTGATGCGTCCTGACGAGCTCTAGGAGTAACAAATAGTTTTATTTTGATATTCGGCCTGGAAATTTTGATCCTCTGATGAACCTCTCATTGTACTATAGAATAGGAGTTACGGTATATAATATAGTAGGTTCAATTGCAAGGATATAAGGTACTTGCATTTCTTAATTAAATAAAAAAACGCATATCTCATGACTAGTAGAATCAACTAAAATAGAACTCTAATAATTTCGAGCGCATAGGACTAATTCTTTCATACAGATACTCTTTGTTTATGTCTACTATTTTTGTTAACATATAAAACACATTAGTGAGAACTATTTTTAGTAGATGCAAGATCGTGTTCACTGGCAATATCAAATTTTGCTACGTGCGTAATCTCAAAAACTGCATCACAAGTCTGTTTAAAAACTGTAGCAATATCAAGCGTCGCAATTGAACGAGCAATGCTCGTTCGGCTCTTTATTTGGCATAGTTTACTTATTTTTCCAAATCTAAAAATGCACATTGTTCTGTGTCACTTCTCTTAAAATTACCGAAACTAAAAAGTTATCTATTCTGTATCGCGAGATCATGAAACATTTATGTTTGGAATATACGTGGAACATTTGTATAAGTATATAAAGAAGCATTGATTTAAAATAAAATTTAGTATAACGGCAGTCTGTAAAATAGAGTCAAAGTTGTGAAATCCAAAAATGTTGACATGACATTTAATGAAACAAATATTTTGTGAGCAACATCTCGTAGCGAGGGGATTGCCAATTAAGGCTTTTAAATCGACTCTTGTCGATAAGCTTGTTTAAAACAGAGAATTGAAAAACATGTTTAAAATAAGAAATAACTCTTTTGAAAGTAGAGTTCGCAGTCGTCTACGATAACAGACCGCAGAGAGACGACGTGCGATATGTAGCAGATTAGCGCAAAGAATTGTAAGAACATTCTGTGAGAATATTCTTATAATGAATAATTACATAGATTTACATGTATAATATTAGTACAACATTTGATCTTATTAATTTTTAAACTGTTAAAATGAAAGTAATTTCTATTACAAATTTTACATATAAAAATTCACATTTGCACAAATTTGAATTTGCTTCATCGCAACGTTCTTCTCGCTATCGATAAAAATAATAAAATTAAATGCAAGATCGAAATAGCAAAACTAAAATTCAAGTTTGAAATATTCAACTAATTTTTTAACATTTTTCTTGTCTTGTATGCGCTAAGAACTGAAGAAGATTATTAGCTTTGATCCTATTAATGTGCGCTGCAAGTATAACGAACTAAAGTTTTGCAAGAGAGACGCGCTCTTTCTTTTCCGGATTGTTTCGAAAACGCGACGCGACCGCGGAAGACACAAGGGGCGAAATTGCAGGAACAAAAGCCCGCCGTTTTCTTCCGCCCGTTGTTTCCCACGCTAATTAGCAGACGGAAGTCGACGTTCTTCAGGATTCGATACATATTTCATGCGCGCCAGCGGCAAACGTTTAAACATCCGAGCCTTTGGCTCCGACTATTGCGACCGGTTGCAATAATTGCGATGCTCGAGGGGGTTCGACTTGATAAAGGGCCTCTGCAAAGGGAACCTCGGCATTTACAACTGCTCATGAGGCAATCGAACAGCATACATCTTCGAAAAAGACATTTGCATACGTCAAACGCAGTCTCGATTGAAACGCGCGCCATTATTAAACTGTCATTGTCACCGTTTTGCAGATTGTTCCGCACACGTTTCTCAAAAGAACGAATACCTTTACGATTGTTGGTAAATTTGAGAGAAGAGTGGTGCGTGGTATACTTTTATATATTGCGACTTGATAAAGCTTTTATAAAAAGCTGTACATATATCTGAACATACACAAATAGAGTAAAAGCATCGCGGTAAAAGCATCGCAGTTGATGAAAATCATGTTTGAGCACATATGCAACGGACATTTAAAAACCTTTACCGGTCTTGCAATAAAACAGAAAGAGTAATATTTTCTTTATATCTTAATTTCCTTCTCTCCTCAAACAAAAAATAAACGCAATTATTCTATTATATCTCTTTACTTTTTTCTCTATGTTTCTTTACTTATTTTTATTATTTCTCTTTTTGAATCATGCAAAATAAATGAAATTTATCTTGATCGTCAGAATTTGAAGTCTAATTAAATCTATTCCTCGCACTCTCTCTTACTGGAAAATTTATTTACGGTATTTCGTGCAGTATGCGTTCATCTGCACGGTATTCGTCAGGAAGCGAAATCAGCGCCGCCCGCCTGTTTAATCAACCCGCGCATCCTATTACATTTTACCGGCAGCTGCCGCGTGCGTAATGGCGCTTAGGCGGAAATCCTGTTTTCGCGGATCCTAGAGTCCCGGCGAAGATGGCGGACGAAAGTCGGCGCCGGGCTGACTTAAGTCGAAAGTTCGCCGCCGGTGGTCCCCGTCACTGTTTTCCTTGGTGGGAGTTTAACTCGGCGAAGTGCATCAGGAGTGCGTCGGTGCATAAGGAACGAGAGGGTCCGGGGCGGGCGGCATTAACGCTGCGTCCTCGTGCGCTAATCCCGCTGTTATCCTCCGGACTTAGACGGGGAAGAGACGACCAACCCTCGAATCCTGACCCCATCGCTTCTCGTACACGTCGCTCGTCCTTCTGCCATTTCCTCCAACTCCCGTGATTCTTAATGAATGCTCGCTGATTAGTACGACTCTTCCCTCCTTCCTTCGGATTTTACCCGGGAAAAATCTTCACTTGGCGCATTTAAAGAGATCAAATCGTCAAAATTAATCACGAATTATTTCCGACTTTTGATGTGAGAGAAAAAAACCATTGTACTTCTCTATTTGTTATATCTTCGCAAACTTATTTTTACAGAAGGTAAATGCTGAAATTAATTTTGCGCAATTCGAGAACATTTTCAAGCGAGCTTTTTTCTTTTTGTTAAAATTCTCTTTCTCTTTTGGTGAAAATTATCTTGCTTATATCTATGCAATTATCAGTAGAGCAGAGGATTATTTTTATGCGACACGAGGAGAATGATATCTTGCATATAATCCTCCATTCCTTTCCGAGGCCAGCAAAATGTGAAAATAAATATCCTCGCGCGGAGAAGGAATCCGTAGCGTGGAGATCGGGCAAAGTTCCATAGCTTAATGTTTCTTCTCTCGCAAGGATCATTTCTGTGACGAGAGGAGATGAAACGAGAAGAGGGACCGACTGCTGTTCTGCACGTTACGTGTCTTGACCATAGAAATGCTACAATGGCCTCCGCCAAACAACCGGTCGTAACTCGCGAGTAGATAAAGGATAACATCCTCCTCTTTCTCCCTCTTTCCGAGACTTCCTTTCTTTCGTAACTACTTCCTTACCCGGGGTTCTACCGCCTCCCTATCCCCGAAACGTGCTTAGAAAAGCGGTCCTCTTTGAAAGTGACGACGTGTCGTTGATTATTTCGCATCGCACGCGCGTATTCTCGTTGTCGTGCTTTCTTTAGAATGCTTATTTCGCTATATTCGTGTGGACTCGAGTGCTTTGTTCATTAAAATAATTATTACGGCTCCTATGTGCGGTTCCACAAAATTTTAATTTAACTTATAACAACAATACAATTAAGTACTTCTATTTTTGTTCTGAATTTATCTTTTCTGTCTTTTTCATATTTAATAATTTCATATTTGAAATTTCACCAGATATTGTCTAGAATTATCACAGTGCTATTTGAATTAAAAATATATTTTTTTGCAATGAATTCTTCAAATTTTATAAGAGAATAAAATGAGTAATTTATTTGAGGTAGAAAGCATCTTTGATGAATTTTCGAATTGAAATCAATTTAAAATTCTAAGTGTAATTTACACAATGAAAAATATATTTGTACGTTCAGCATATTGGCTCGCATTGATCATAAATTATCTGCTAGTTAAATACTGTCACGAATTTAAATTTGTTAAAATATTTTTGTACATCACTAAAATTCGTGTAAGTTTCAATATTTTTTATTTTAGTCTTATAGAATAATTAAATTTCCAAAAACTTGTTAAAACGATAAGTAATAATAACCATTTATTTAAACTTGCGAAGTTTATCAAGATCAATGATGATTATAAAAATTTTTCCTCATTATCCTCGTTACATAGTATAAATTTTGCAAAAAGTACAAAGTAAATATCGTGCTTGCAAGTTTTTCAAGTCTAATTATGACGAGCCGTGCAGATGCATTATATTATTCATTTCGACGGGAATTAAAAGATTCAGACTTTTTTTCTCCCTTGCTATTTTTGTTCGTGTTAAATCTTTATTTTTCATGCAATTCGGGATGAAAGTCAACGCCTAACAACCAAGAAATACCCTTTTTCACTCGCGGGGTTCGCCTTCGAAAGAGTCGGCTATGTATTAAAAGTATGCAGCACGATGGCTTCGGGCTACGAGAACGAGACTCGCTGAAATTTTAAACTAGCACGACTTTGCGCCTCGTAAACTTTGCAGATCCTGGAGAAATTCCGTCTTTTGTGTTGGAGAAGCTGACGCTAAAATCTCTCTATACTATCTTATATTTCGACTTTATCTGTTTTTTCTTTATATTCTAATCACGAATCTATTCAGCAAAACTCAGTATAGATGGAAAAGCAAAAAGAACTGATGCTGTTAAAATTTCATCTCGCACGCACAAATCTAACAATATCTCCAATCGATAACTAGATATATCACGTATTCCTGTCACGTAACAACACAATAATTTATTCCTTTTGTCAACGAGAAGAAATCGCGTATAAGTTTTATAAAACAAGCGTAGAAAACATTTAAAAAATTGATATATGTAAAAAAACTAATAAAAAGCCAACACTGCGATGTTATTCCATAAAGTTTTAAAACATTTAAAAACTAAAAAATTAATAGCTTTTTACATATATTTATTTTTTACATGTAAAATCTTTTATCAAAGTTTACGTATTATAAAAAGCTTATTCTTTGCTTATACGATCAAGTAAGGCCAAGAGAAAAAGATCAAAAATAGTTTTTTTTTCAATAAATTTATGAGAAGCAAACTAGAGGACTAAAGTTTCTCGATAACGTGTTTATTTCAGTCGTAAACTTTATCGACGAGACACACCTCGCGATCGCGAGTGAGAAATCGCTGCAGCAATGTATTTCAACCTTTAATGGTACGTTGCCCGATAGCCTGGAGGCGCACAAAACGCGAGGAAGAATTCGAGGATACACACACACGCACACACACACTCTCTCTTTTTCTCTCCTGCCTCTGTGAACTTTGTAAGTCAAACCGAATTCATGCGCTTGCATTCTCCGCGCTTTATACGCCACGCGCGCTCCAAACGTACCGCGAAGAAGACGCCGTAGAAAAGAAACACCGACGCGTGGAAAATATTCATAGCGCCAGAAATTGCGACGGTCGTGACGATATTCTTTTCCCTTCCGCGCGCTAACGTAATTGGTTTTGAAGACAGACAGTGCGCTTTTTCGGATTATCCAATTTAACCGACATTCTCAGATGCTAAAATATTTGATCTCACCGAATTTTCCGCGCGTGATATTTTGCTAAAAAAAATTGTTTTCAAATATTTATTTGAACGTAATAGAAAGTGGTGCAATAATTACATAATAAATGCGAGATATTTGCTTGTAAACAATAATAATAAAATGTAACCAGCAATTATATGTTACGCGCAAAACAACTCGATTATTGTAATTTAAGCTAATGTATATAAAATAAATATCTTTTTTTTTATTGCTCTTCCAGAAATCGATATCGGATTTCGAAGTCAGAAAGTAGCCTCGGCAAACAATGCTTGTCGCAACAATTTTGATTCACGAAACGACTGCGGCACGTCGCGTATAAAGCAAGGAAAGCACGTCGCGTGCCGGTCTTTTTACCCAGTTACCGGCATTGCATCCCCCTATAAACTTGCACTGTTGTTGGCGAGAAACGACGCGATGAAAACTTGATTCCAGTGTTCGCCGCATCGATGACGTAAGTTTGCAGTCTCGAAAGTTGGCACGAAGTGCAGACACGGTAAAATCGCGAGACGTCTCTACGACAATACGGTCAGAAAATCAGCGCGCGGCTCGTAAAAATAACGTGCCCCGTTAAGAACACAACCGTACGAGATGCTTCAGATACTATAATGGGCCGACGTTTATCGGAATTCGATCTTATAAAGTTCGGAATCCACGTGGCGCGAAGAGATCGGAAGTGTCGCGTTTCATCGAGGCCGCAAAACTTTCTGTAAAAAACGAATCTGGAAGAGAGATTAAATTTTACACAGTCGTTCTATTTGAAAATCATACAGTGAAAACCTGTTACATATATATCTGTTCCATTTTCTACAACTGAAATATATATGTATATTTCCGACTACTATATCATGGTTACAAGAAATCTTCTTAAAGTAAAAAAATTTGAAGCTGAAAGGGTCAAAAGGGTGAGACGCGCATAGAATGGTCTCGCGTGTATATGTTGCATCCATCGTGGTGCATTTCCGATACGATCAAGAAAGCTCGAAGAGGCGCGATATGAATTCGTATGAATACATCTGCGGTGAAATCGCGAGTGTGCGGTATGAATGAATGGGGAATTCCGCTCCATAGAAATTCAGCACGCGTGCACGTGCTCGCGTTATGCGCGATCGATCTTCCGGATCGAAAGACGAAGAGCGACGTAAGGTGGACGCCGTAAGCGGCATGCAAAAGTGAACGAACGCGTAAACGAGCACCTCAGTGGTGCGATATAGCGTGAAATTATTGAGAAATCTCGATGAAAAAATATTAAAATTGAATGTAAGATATGAATTTAGGATATATCTATATAATTAATATTAAAAATATTTGCAATATTGTCAGCAACATTTGCGATGGAAAATGAAATTCAGTAAATAGCCGAGGAATCAGTATGCGGGCTTGTAATAATACGATTGTGCACTTCTGACGATATTAATTAAAAATTAACTCCAAAAAATGAATTACGGCATACTATATGTAAGGCTATATGTGGGTATAATGAAAAAAACCCGATGATTGATTAATTAAATCAATGATTTAATGCTCATTGCACACACACACGCACATAAATATACGTGCAAAATGCCTTACTTGAAATAAAAATCACGCGGTAATGAAAATTTTCAAAGCTTTATGAAAGAAAATTATGAAAGAACTAATCTATTAGATTTGCGTATTAAAGATATACGTGTGTGAATTTCTTATTATTTAGCAATTAAGATTAAAAGAAAATTTTTTGGTGAAAACAACTATCAAAATAAATTTCAGCTGTATTGACGAGAAAAACAAGTTATGTCATAAATGATATAGCACGATATATTTTTTTGATATTGATCCAGTTCGGTTGATTGCTAAATTATTTTTTTTGGACAATATGTGCAGGTATCCGAGTATTACATTGTGCGTTTGAAAACCTGTCGTTATAATTGAATTGTTATCACCGCGATGAATCGGATTTTTCAGCACATACAGTCGACACGCAGTCACCGGATCGCGTTTTGGCTTTTCGGAGGTACAAAAATCCGTTTGTGACTGTTCAATTGGAATTAGAGAAAAATTTTATCAGATTTTAAGAATATTCAAAGCATTTACACAAAAAAAACCATGCGCTGTAATGAGCAAAATCTTTAAGACAGAAATCTGTAATTCTTCTATTTTATTTTAAAAGTGCAACAATTTAATAAAATACTAAATAAGAAGTGATCTCGAGTTCATGTTAATCTAAATCAAGTGTGAAAAACGACAATTGTGAATCAATACTCAGGATGTTGTGCAAAAATTACAGGACTTTATATAACCACAACGTTTTGATATAATTTGAAAAAACGCTCAAAAACATTGTTTTCTTTTTGTAAATCTCACATACGGATATTTTTTATTTTCTTAAAACCAAAGAAACCTTTTTATATTTTAAATATCTCTTATACTGAGAAAAATTATGAATTATTAACAATGATGTGACAATATGCGTTGAAGAGTGAAGTATCAATATTCTATTTGTCAATATCAATGCGAGCGCTGCGCGAATTTTACGCGAGAGATCGGTTCTACGGACCAGCCGTCGAGAGCAGCGGTTTATTATTTGTCCGCAGCGCGTTTTGTCCGTAATTTCCGACACGACGCTGCGACCGTACAATAAAAATTAATCGCCCTAATTGCCGCGCGCAGAGGCAAATTTTAACGAGACCTTATTGGCAACGTTATCATCTGTGGATGGTGGGATAACGTCGAGCGAATTAAAGGCGGCGTTTTGTGGCCACCAGCGGTCGTTTGCAGCAGACAAACTGTGCAATGAATTAATTGCGTGACTCATCGCGGAGACGTTTAATGACGAATAAAGCGAGTTGAACGTAGCGAGAAATTAACGCTGAAATATAGTATATATGTATAGATTATTCAAATAATAATAATAATAACAATACGCTATAGATAATGAGAATTCTATGGCTATTGATACATTCACTTATAATCAACAAATTATATTAACACAACAATTAATAGTAACATAAAGAATAGAGTTTGCGTGAATACGCGAAATTGTCTATTTTAATACAGAACGTACATAGTTTTGAATTAAATATTTTCTGCAGCTTACTCTTGCAATAAGAATATTAAGTAACTTATAACACGAAAAAGTTCAAATAGAATATTAAAAAATACAACATTTGTTATTTGTCAGGCTGGATAAAGATATATCACGAAAAATTGCCTAAATTTGAGATCCGCTCTTTTCCGCGCGGTCACTGCCGGAAAACACTTTTTCCCCGGTTAGTCGACATGACGGGAAACTTACTCGTCGTAGCTGGAAGTTTACCTCGCTACCGAGGTAAACTGAACGTAAAAGCGATGGCAGAGCGGCGTGTTCGTCTAACTGAAATCGGATACGTTTTTTGGGTTTCCATTTGAAAGCCGCCCCGACCTTTTCCAGCCCTTTCACTTTCGCTCTTTGTGCGCGAACGTTTCTTCCGAATACTTTCGGTTTCGTTTGTTCGCTCTGATTTTATCAGTATTTCCAAATAAAAATAAAAACCAATAAATTTTCGTTTTTATCCTATATTAATTGTATTCGAATAATCGTTTAAACTTCACAAACTTACGCAGTTATCGTCGATTGACGACAACTTGTGCAACTTGTTTTTCTTTGCAATTATATAACTATAATTTGGAAAATATTTTTTCATGTATTTCACACCGACTGACGACATATATACACGATGGTCACACAGAAAAGATGCGTGCACGAGAGAGTAATTTATGCAAATGTTACGTGAACTTTCCGCCTAGCGTTGTTAATGAAGATTGAGTGATCGTCGTAACGTGTTAATTAAAGTGTTTTGCAGACCGTACACCTGATTGTGTTTGCGATGTTCTGGTCGTGGACATTAAATGCGACAGTAAAGGCGCTGTGGTTTACGTTAAAAGCTGCCACCGCACTTAACTCCGTTGGCTATGTTTGCACCTTTCCTCGTAAAAGATGCTCTTCTTGACGCACGAATAAGCCGCGAGAATATATTGACTCAAGCAATCGCGGATTACAGGCTGTGTAATTAAACTTATCTATTCTTTTTTCTCACTTACAAGAGCCACATTCTACGCTAAACATTGTTTCGTATTTTAAGCGAGTTTTAAAATATTTTAAACATATGTAGGAAAGATTTGAAGATGTTTTTCGGATTTGAACCGCGTTAGTGTCCTTATACCGACGTTTTGCAGACATTTCACTTCATCAGGGTTTCAAAAACAATCTGATACTGAAATGCTCCCTCAGGTGTCTCTTTTTATAGCGCTAGATTGTAGGGAGGGCGGTGTAGTAGGGGAAAGTATCGAATATCAGATATGTAGGAAAGATTTTTCGTGCGCGTTCTAGATTCAGGTAGAATCTAGAATGTTCGGTCTATTGTTTGAATGTTCGGCGCTGCGTGTAATAGTTTTTGCGTGTTTTCGTACGAGTAACGGACGAGGCAGGTAAACAGATAAGCCGAGAGCGAGTAGATCAGTCACAGATAGGCAGCCGAAGAGAAAAGTTGTAAATAGAGTTGAGCGAAGTGCCACAGGTAAAAGTTAATGTGTAATTGTGAATCCCATTGTCTTAATATTATTAAATATTATTAAATATATTATGTTATGTACAGACAATCTCGTGTCTCGAGTTTTGTGGAGTAAATCTAAACTTTTACCCCATTCTTCTACACATACTTCAAACATTTCGCGTATTTTTTGTTTGTGCTTCCTATAAACCTTTATTTACGTCTTTTATTTGACTATTAACATAAACGTAAATTAACGAAAATTGCAATTTGCGATATGCATCGCGTATTCTTCCCTCGCGTATTCGTCTCTCGTGCTTACGGTGCTTTAAAGCGTCCGAGGACTATTCGAAATCGGTCGGCCGTGACGCGAACCTCGGGAGATGTGGACGCCGTAAAATCGGCGTTAATTAGCGGCGAGGTTTAATTAAACTACCTACCGACTGCCGTTTTACAAAGCCATACCTCGGTTGATGCGATTCGATAATTTCCGCTGGGACACGAGATGCAGAGAGATGGGTAGAAATGCATTGACCTCCTCGAAGCGATCAAATATCGCTTTGATCGTTATCATACTTTATACGATGATAAAATTAATTAAAATGGCATACTTATATGGTCGCCAAGCATGCAATAAAATTTCGCGACGATTAAATTAAAAGAAATTGATGTTTTATTTTCGCTTTTAACATGAAACATTTTTAATTATAAAAGAGTGAAGTTTTATTAATATCAAACACGCACCTCATTTAAGAATTACCTTGTTTAATTTACATTATAAAATACTCAAACACAAAACAAAAAACGAACGAGAACCTATATAATTCTCTTTTGTTTGTTTCAAAGAATTTAACAATCATTTACGTAAAAATTCCGTGCTTTCTAGATTTTTTGAAAATAACATTGAAGTTTTAACTGATAAACGACTAAAGAATTTTGAATGGGTAAAAAAAGAGTAAAAATTATCTTTTATTTCCTGGTCCACTGGTCTCGACCTGAATGCAGGGATGCTAACATGGAGGTCCCGAATTCGAATCCGCCATCTCACCATCTTTAGAATTTTTTCCGGGACGGTTCCTTTCAATCGAGTTGATTGACGAACTGAATCGGGTCTCCAATAATTAAATTCGAGTGTAATCCCTTTCGAATTAATCAAGGCGGTCACTGTCATATCAGCTTGAGCACGAGTCTTAGAATTTATGAAATTATACAAATCGTACACACAAATATGTGAACTAGAAATATTGTACTGAATGTTTTTGTACAATTGTCTGCAATATTACCGATCGACTATGTAAGTCTAAAATTTTATCAACTTGATAAATCTCTTATTTTTTTTGTAAGTTGGAAAAACTTAAATCATATCAAATGAGATAAACATGTGTTGTTGCGCAAAATTGCTTGTACTTTTTTTTTACGCGGACAATTACGCGAAAATTCTGAAAAAGCATCGTTCTGCGATTTCGCAAAAATTCAGATGCGCGTTGCAATCTCTGAATTCCGTTTTCTCCGCGTTTCCGGTTTAATTAACGTCGCTTGACGAGCTATTGGAATGCCATATCCGCCCAACGTGTGAACAGACACACATAGTGTGCATTCACATGTTTCACGGTGCCAGAACTACACACGAAACAGATCAGTTGAAACTCGGTCTCGATGTAGTAAGTTATTCTCGGATTCCAGTCAATAATGCTTCAATTTACATTAGAGAGACCGACATAGAAACGACCAGTCAATGACCATCAATGATTTTACAGTTTTATAACGCGCTCGAAATAACGCAATTAATTTTTGGTCACACTTCTCACGAGAAATTGCTCGAAAACAAATTCGTTTCCACCGAACAGAGAAAACTTAACAATAATTGATGTTGCTTCCCTCTTTCCGAGTGTTTGTTCACTCGCTACACACGGACGGAACTGATTTATCGAGTTCGAATATCGGCTTTCAGCAGTCGAACATGAAGATCGTAATCGAAATAGACACGAAACCTACATAATACACACATTCTAAACATTCTAAGCGATATCATCGCGAACGGTATCATATTGTTGCGAAGTTTATAATAGCACTTGAGAACTTATTATAAATCTTTATTAGCGCACGCGACTCTCTCGCGTGTTTCAGTAAATAAAAAAAAAAAAAAAAAATCTCAGAGAAACATAAATATATCTTATAGTTCTCTGGATATAAACCCGCTGTCTGGTCTATCTCTTGTATATCTCGCGGTCAGAACGTTTGTCGGATGTTATACACATACACGCGCGACGTGCGACTCTCTTCTTTGAGATGGAGACAATTTTGCGAGCAATAGCGCAGAGTGCTTCACACTGGAAGCATTGACCTGTTACGTAGTGTCCTACGGATCATTATAACTCGAGAGATACCGGTATATAATGTCTCTCCGCGTCACATATATATATATATATATATATGTATTCCGCTTCCCGTGCTCTTTCTCGCAAGTAGGTCGAAGAGTATCGATTGTGCATGCACACATTCGCGCTCGCGCATATGTGCGCATACATACACACTCACACGTGTGTGTACACGCTCGTGTGAGCGTGTGTCGAGAATTGGACATGGGACCGCGTTCATATCTCGAAATTCAATTTCGAGTGATACACATCGGTACACGCGCGCAGTTTATATATCGTTGCGAGAGATAGAAGTAGGTGCCTGCGCCTCCAGTTATACAAGGTTATTCGTTTTTACCCTCTTTCGTTATTAGAAATACTAGAAAAAATAGCTACGTACACGTAAAATGGAGGAAGGATCGGGTAAAACTTAGTTTCGCGGAATTTGCAGTTTTATTGCGGAAAACATTCGCAACTTTATTGCGAAAATAAAATGTAGAGAAAGAAAAGTGATTTTTCTATCGAGCGATTCGCGATTTCGACTTCTCGAAAAAAAGAAACGTATGTAATAAAAAAAAATAAAAAAAAAAAATAAATAAAGATGCAAAAATAAAATAATAAAAAAGATTGTAATTAATATAAAAACTGATGTGTTATTTGAAGAAGGTGCGCAGAATATGGAAAAAACTGCTCTAAGTTAAATTACATTCTATCTCGGAAGTTATATTCTGTATAATTTAATGTAGGTATATCCAAGTATATCATACATTGCAGAATGAACGGCATATTGCGCCGAGTGTCTCAATCGCGAGATTGTAGATAAACCGTGAAAATAGGGGCTGGCGACGGATTGCAATGTCTTTTAAATTGATTCCGACATCGCGACGTCGCGCAAAAAGCGACAGCAGATCGGTTTTGCCGCGAGCTATCTCTCTTCGTCTCTGTCGTGTCTCGACGAATTTCTTTCCGCCGTTTTATATAGACGAATTAATTTTCCGTCGGAACGCGCAGCGTCGTCGTCGACACTTTTTGCCCACCGGTCGTGATTTACAGAGAAGCCTGGCAAACGACACAACGTTGTATAAAACTTTTGGATCTCGCGTTAGCGTGTATGATTCACGGCTTGATGAGAACATAATGAGTTGTGAGATGAATGGATTTCATAAATTAACCCTTAAAGGATATTAGTGAAAGATGAAAGGCTACGGGGTAAAATGTCACTCCTTGCACATTGAGTTTTAATGTTATTGAAAAACTTAACTATTGACAACAATTTTATATTATTATTCACACAATCGTATTATTCACACGATCAGACTTTTTTGATTTATAAAATAAAAAAACATATACTGAGATAAAATTTCATCCATGATAACATTAATATGTTTCGTATGATAGTTTTTAAGGGTTAATTTAACATCTCGGCAGATTTGCAAACTAAATTATGAGATTGTTTAGCGCGATGCTAAAAGTAAAGATAAGAAATAATCTCTTTCTCGTCAATTTACAAGATTTATTAACTATATAAAAGAAAGATGGAGAATAATTTTAATTAGTTTGTCGCAAATACTGGAAGAAGTGATTTTAAACTTTTTACGTGTATCTCTCGAGCAAAATTATCGAATTGTCTAATTATAATTTCTGATTACAAATTAGTTTTTTTTTGCATCTGTACAAAAAAACAGTCGCATCTGTCGAAGGATTTCCGGCTCCATTGTGTTGTCGACAATAGAATACGGCAAACTCCTTTTCTATCTTGTTCACTTTTTCCTCCCCGTCTTTCTTTCTCCTGACCTTTTTTCCTTTCCGCTTCACTCACCGCGGCGTCTTTGTAACTCGCGAAAAAGTTACGTCGCTTTCTCTTAATTGAAACTGCAATCAGTCTATGCAAATAGTCCCCTGGTAGATGCATCCTTCCATGCAAAGGGTGCGAACAGGAAAGTCGGGAAGCCGGCCAAGGCGCCCTTGTTTCTTTAAACTTCACGTGCCATTCCATTAGGATGATTACATGTTGAGCACATCGATGTAAATACTTCTTAGTTATACAGCTTGTTAAAGCTACGTACGTAGCGTACAAAGAACAGCTTAAAAAGCTGCAGTATTCGTTTAAAGCAATAACGGCAAGCTTTGTACGCGTTCAATTTCATCTTTTCGTTTTCTCGGTCGCATTTGTAAATATTAAAATTATAAAGTTTATTCGCATTTTGCTACGAATAATTTTGCATTATATAAACAGAATTATATAATATTTAATTGCAAATAATACAGAGAAATAAATTTAATGCAAAAGATTCGTTAAATTTAAGATTATTATTTGGCTCAAACTCTCTTTCGTGCGCTTCTCAATTATTATTTTCTTAATATTTTGATATGTAATTATTTTCTAATTGTTCCTGATATTATTATACGTGCGTAACACACGTGCTATAGTTATCCGTTTGTTGTGGATCAAAGAAGCGAAAGGTTGGAGCGAGCGCAAGCTCGGCCGCGCGATATCGTCTCTGTTTCGACCGCAACGTGCAATCGAGCCTCACCCTTCAACCGGTGGCGGTAATCGAGTCTCTATCGGAGGCTCGCTAATCACCGGACTTCGATTGCGATTCGTCGTTATCCCGAACGATTTGTCCGCGCACAACGTGCGCGAGCGCAACCACCTGTTGCTGCCGCATACGAGGAAGAAAGTCCGCGATAATTATTATGGCGAATACGCCAGCCCGTATATTCTCCCTTTCTTCCCCCTCTTCTCGCCCCTCTTTCTTTTCGTCCTGTAGCTGCGAGCAATCTCCCCGCTGTTTTCGCCCGGTGTGTGTGTGTGTGTGTGTTCTTTTCATACATTCCATTTTTCTCAACTTTCGCCCTTGTCGCAGTTACTCGCGTTATTATTTCTTCTTTCGCTTTCACCTCATCGCTCTGCGCGAGCGAACAAAGAAATGCTTTGAAAAATTCATCGTGAAAAAAGGCAACAATATTCCGCGTAAAAATGCTTTGAAAAATTAAACATCGTTTTTACCTTAAATGCAAATTGTTTTAATAAAGCTAAAATATAATTTTCTTGAACACTGTTCTTGAAGGAGACCACGAATCACAATTCGGCGTACATAAATTTTCTTACGTTGTTAACATTTGTATCTTCGTTAATGCTTTAAGTCTTTTTCGAATTGTTCGAGATATCAACAGAGATTCGCGCGCGGCGTCGTCATTGTCGTTAAATACATAGATGGTTCTATTTCGCATGACAATCGCGCGAAATCGATACGATATAGTGACACACGTCTTGCAGCGATAGATAGGTTTGAAAGCGCGATTGTGTATCTGACATCTTATCACTGGCGAATGGGGGGGTGCCTATTGAAACCTTCCTTAATCGATAGGTGTTTCTCGCAGCGTCAGAACGTTGTTGTATTGATTCGAAACGCGATGGTCTGACATTATAAGATCGAAACAATGCGACATATATGCAGAATGTATTTCCTGCACATACCGAAGACTGGAAATGTACTTGCGCTCGAGATTGCGATGACTCGTTAACGAACGTCTTTTTGCGGAGCAACGCGTGATTACATACAGGAACATAATACGCAAGTTCGAAATAGTTTATAATAGAAGTTTTGTGATACGAAAATTTTTAATAGCTTGTCTTTGTAAATTTGAGAATGGTTTTAAATAAAAAGATAAAGTTAGGATAAAAAAATAAAAGTTAAAAATAATAATTATTGCGAGACAGTTAACATAAAAAAGAGAAGAAAACATGTGAGTGGAAGCGAGAGATAAAAAATGTAAAACTTTAAAAGTTAGTAAATTTTACTTTGATAATATTGCTGGAATTTTACATATTCCATAAAAAAAAAACTGAAAAAATATATAACGTGTTGACTAATTGAAGTGACAGAAGATTATAGGTTTTCTATATTTTATAATATAACAATTAAAAGCGAGACAGAAATAAATGTCGATCAGACGCAAAAATCGAAAATTGAAACAGTAATTTTCTGCTTTAACTGTGCAGTCATTTTTTTATCTTTAGTATATTTTTTGTTTTGTTCAGCTTTGTAAAACGCTTAAGTTTTTTTTACAATTAGTAAAGCAAATATTTACAGAAAATTATACAAGATATATTATACAAGATAGCGAAGAGAAATTAGTTGAAAACGTCAAATCTGCAATCTTAAAATATCCGCTTTGCTTTCATATTTGCTATTTGATTCGAAATAGCTGATCTTTGCACTAAAAGCGATATTACACGGCCAATAGAAAGCGCGATTCCATTAAATGCTACGCGTTTAATCTTCACTCGTTCGAACCGAGAGAGGCTGACACGGACGTAATGAAACAGACGGAAATAAAAAGGATGTTACCGTCAAGATCTGAAAATAATCCTGAAGATGGGGAGGAAGAGAAGAAGGAGGTAGAAGAGTCAGTGGCAGAGAGATGTGACGAGACGGGGAAAAAGGGAGTAGGATACGGGTTCTCCCTTTCGCGCAATTAAAATTTCCATTTCTCTCTTCCGCGGTCTACTTTGTTTTCCTTCTATCTATTCGGGATCGCGGCATCAAAGGTACCTTGTCCGCGGTAATAATAACAGCCCCCTCAAAAAGCATTTTCACCGTAACGAGTCACAGGATTTAAACTGTTCTCTACGTTAATTGGCCTGTCGCTGCGCTCAACTGCGCCCGGTTTCCGCAATACTTCGAATAATAAAATGTGATTGTGCGCGACCAAGTCCGATTCTTCTTCGCGTATCTCGCTGACATCAGCTGTTTGATCCCTGAGTACATGCAATTAAATAAAACGAGATTAATTAATATCGCACATCAATATATTACACACGAGTATGCGTTTATCTCGCGTTTATATTATTTATAGGATGTTACTTGATGATTAATCAAATAATGCAACTAAATAGCGTTTAGATTTAATGCTAAAATAATTTAATATTCTTATTTAAAATAATTATCTCGTATAGAACAAATTTATACATGCCAATTTGCATATTTATTACATATGTATGTCTGCAGTAACAAGTTTACATTTTCTCGTGACATGATGGCATCGTATCGTTCGACTTCAATTACGTCGGCCTATTTCTCTCTCAGATTCTCCGCGGGAGGTGGAAAACTAGGAGATGAGGTAGCTCGTTATTGTGGGGGGAAAGGGGAATAAAAGCGACGGAAACGCGCCTCGCGAGAAGTAGTGCGTGACGTTGCCGGTAACTTTACATTTGGGTCGGTCTGATAGATGCGCTTATGCGCCTCGCACGATTAATAACGGGGGAGAGAAGCGCGAGCGAGAGTCCTTATCGTATATCACGAGATCTGAAATCGATTTAGGTATTGGTGAACGAGACAGCTCTCAGATATATACGCGTCCCTCGTCGCTGCCTCGCTGCGAATCGATCGATTTGTTACAACAAAGGGCGGTACTTCTTGTCACTTTACAAAAGCTCAATAATTTCTGACAGGAAGTCCTACAGAGTGTATGCGAAGTAAACATGTCAGATCGTTTGTGAAGGTGAATTAGGGAGACGAGAGTGGATTATGTTAGAAATGTTAAGATATTTATCGCGTAGAATTCATCGATTATTTAAAAATTTCACCAAAATTGAAATACGTATTAAGCAAAAAGTTTACAAACATCGTGAACTTCCTAAATGTTTGACTATCTCAAGTTTGATAATTACAAGTGACACTTTTTAGACGTGTTATATGCATAAACTCGTTGAAAAAGGCACGTTTCAAAATAAAGCCGCGGAATTGCAATATTTGATAAGAAATAGAGTTTAAAGTATTTCATATGATATGTGAATCAAAATTTGTTTAACTACGTAAAATTTAATGAGTACATTTGTGAATATTTATAAAATTCTTGTAATACTTATTTGATCATTTTTGTTTATTCCCAAGAATATTTTATTCATCCGCTTAATTAGAAAAAAAATATCTGAGAGAAACGGATAGATTCTGCTTTCCCTGAGATGACGAGATATTTAGCTCTAGACTTAACATGAAATTGAGATTTGAATAAGTCAATCAGAGGTGCGGCATCGGCGTGATCGCAAATATAAACGCCAGAATAAGACCGCAAAGGACACCGAGAATGGCAGATCGCCTCGTAGTGATAAAATAATCGCTTACTGTGCGACGCGCGATCGACCGAGTCTGCTGATGTTCGAGTATTAGAATCGAGTTGATAACACCGCGCGGATGTCAGATGAACGTCGAATGCGCTTCTTTCGAGATTGGGGCAGGGGGCGTATCTCCTTAAAGCGGTGTAGACCGCGGGATAAATCGAGATGAAAGATTGATAAGGGGTGGTTGAATGATGTACGAACGAGTGCTGGAATAAGATCGACCGAGTCGACATCGAGTTTATTTGATTGGAGGAAATTTCCGATAAATTCTAGAAGCGTAAACGAGACGTTGGTGTCTTATAATAGAAACAAATAATAATAATACAGTCTTGGGTCAATAGATCTTTTATAGCTTCATCGTATAATTTATTCTGTTATTTAGCTGTCGCCATTATTGTTGTTACGGACTCCCAAACATTCGCACAGCAGATGTTTGTTATTTATCTCTTTTTTTAAATTAATTTTATTGATATTACTAATTTGCAAATAGCAATTTCACATTACAGATGTTTATGTTTGTTACTTTTTGTTTAATTAATTGTACAACGCAGTATATTATAATTTGTACAATGAAATTGTAGATATTTGATCCGTAATTATGAATTATATAAAGTACAAGAGCGTAAACGTATAAAATATATAAATTATATAATTATTAAAATTTCTCGCTACTCATGAGAATATTTTGTACGAGAAAAATATTTTTATTAAAATTTAATTAACACACACGTATACATTTATGTCACGCATTATTTATACCATACCATTAATACTATTGATAAAATTAGTTCACATTATTTACGTAAATATTACAGCGACAATTCAAACGTAATATATGCGATTAAAAAAAAAGTAAATATAACATCGCATCAAAAAAAATTTCTGTATTTAAGTGCAATAAGTAAAGAACATTTATTCTTCGCGAGGATCTCTTTAGTTTCTTCGTGATCCGCTGTGTAATCGCTTTCTCCTTAGCTATCAAGTAACACACACACTCATATACACAAAGCGATTTCTTCTATGCTAGTTATATTTACTGACTTCCGTCGCAACCGGTATCAGAAGCGAGGTTGAAAACGGAAACTCTTCCGCCGCATTGCTTTCTCTCCTTTACGTGCGTCGGCCAATGTTATAGTCCGCTGCACAAGCCACCGCCATTTCGCGACGCGCAATCGATATGATGGTCTCTCGATAACCGACAGGATTAAGCCAGAAAGCTTCAGAAGAAAGAGAAAAGACGGATATAAGGAACAAAAATAAGCCGTAAAAATGGGATATTAAAAGTGAATCTTTCGAAAGATCCGCTGCGACTTCACGAGCGCAAGAAACCCGCAGTTTGTCAAAGTGAACTTTAAACTACTCGAAGATATTTCTGTTTAGAAGAGAGAACACTCTCATTGGAGAAGTGCATTTATCTCAGTGTGACTTATTTCGTTACCTATCCGAGAATCAATTGATAAAAACTTCGAAAGTATAATCTATTTAAACTTAGATTCTCCGTCTAAAAATATAATATAAAAATTAATCTAACTATATATTCAATTCTAATTAGTCCAATCCGATTGTTTAATTTGATCATTATCTTACGAATATTTCGACGAAAGGTTCTCTTTAGAAAAAGCCCAGAAGATATAATGTGATCTTGAGTTATTTTTATAATGCAAGGATCTCTCTTGCGAGACGTTTCGCTTTCATTTTTAAAGTCAAGAAACATAGGCGCACGTTTCCGCAGCGCATGTGTATATTTCTCTGTACAAACCTCTAGAATAGGGTTTCTATTTACCGCAAATCGATGTGGCTTCCGTGAAAATTTGCGATAGTAATTCATCGTTGATGTACTATTCCGGCTAAACGCTGTTTGAAAGTATTTCCTCACGAGCTCAGCGCTCGTTGCTCTTTGGAAAAAGCTGAAAGTGGAGCGCGCGCTTTGGACTTAAGACGAAAAGTTATTTACCGTCAACCTTCGTCAGGGAAATAGTAAAAAGCAACTGTGCATGCAGCGGCAGTTTCGCTCTTTTTGCCTTGACATATAACTCGCGTCAACTCGCCTCAGCTCCGCACTTTGCCGAACTCTCGCGGAATATATTTTATTGGCATTCTTTGCTTGCTCTCGTATTGCCGCTATCAAGCGAGAAAAATAAATTTGCCAGTGTGAAGCACAAGTTTTCGTATATACACCGTGGTCATTTCACGCTGAAAGCAAGGATTTACAGTAAAGTTTAAAATTTTCTTGAAACTAGATTGTCATTTATAGTTTTTCTTGTTTAGAGTTTTAATTAATGAACCTTCTCTCGAAATATTAAATATTTCTTTTTAATCAATAAAAATTGTATGTCACCAATTATCGTGTATCTGATAATACGGTGAATATGGAGATTGAATCTAATCGTTGACAAACGAAGCGAGTATTAACTCGCGAATTTTATAATTAAACTGTTCCGCTCTCTTTTAAACGGCAAAGCGAACGCGTCGAACGCGACGGGGACATGAAAGAAAGTGGATTACTCTTTTCGTTTGAGAAGTACGAGAAATTCACGATAAGACGAAAACTTGAGGCTTTCGAGATTTCGAGTGATCACACTTCTCGCCTTTCAATGGCTTTAAAAACTAATATCGATAAAAGTTCTGTACATCAATTTACCGCTTGATTGTGTTTTATAAGACTTTTTAAACGTTAAAAGTGATCGAAAGTCTTCGAGTACTTTCAAGTAACATTCCTATTATTAATTTTTATGTGACAATTATAGGTAAATTTTTCTTATTGTGTTTTTTAAAAAAAGAAACGTTAAGAAACGCAGTTTATTTATTCTGCTCTTTTACGGAATACACGTAGTTTAAATAAATGTATGTGCATTTACCGCAAATTTTTCCGCCGATGGTTCTTGTTTAACGTGTGTATATGTGAACCCTCCAGTGATCGAGTTTTCCATCCATCGTCTCTGAGATTTTTCCGCTGCGGCCACTTTTGTAATTCTTTCCTATTTTCCTGTCTCTTCGTTCGTATCTATCTCTCATCTCCAAACCGCCAGCCCTTTGCCATTGTCCGCCATTGTTGGCGGTATGTGTGCATCGCGGAAAACGAATTCCTTCTATTGTACGATACACGGAAAGTAATTCGAACACGAAAAGGGCCCCTTGCCTCATCCAATCGTTCTTCCAGATTGAGGAAATCGAAAAGTTGATGCAACCGCGATCCAATTTCTGTCCAGATACCGTTAACCAGTAACTTTATTTTCGAATCATTGACTGCTGGAGAAATGTCGCGAACACGAAAATTAATTAACACAATCAATTTGCAACAGTGGAAAGAGTTTATTCTACAATTACAGTTAAATTTATATTCATGTCTATATACACATGTATGTGCGCAGTACACATTATTTTAATATAAAAATTATATGTTATCACAATGAAGAAAGAATACATTTACAGTTAATTAGCAGTTAATTTGATTTTAAAATTAATATTGTCACATGTTCCTTTGATATATAATATTTTCTTTCTGATTGAATAACGTCAAAAAAAATTATATTAATTATGCAATCTAATTACAACGGAAGTGTAAATATTGAAGAAAAATTGTTTTTTTTTTTACACTTTATATTTTATTTAAGTAGATTTATTTTCTCATGTAAGTAGATTTAATTTCTCAAGTAAGAAGAATTTAGCATTATCATAAATCGGCTGTGCAAGTATATTTTACAAGATATTTTATGCTCAATGTTTCAAAAACAGTATCGTTTTATATAAAGTCGAACCTTAGCAGAGGCAGCCACAAAATTAATTATCGCATTAATTAACATTTCGCCCTCACAAAGTACGCTGGCCGCTCTTTGTAGTAGCGGCACACCGATTGCATCGCGCGCGTACCGCAGAATTTTTAATTTCACCTGTGAAATACCCTGATTACTGATAAGAACGAGTATGAGATGGCACAAAACGCGAGATCAAAGGAAAGCGCGGTATGTTTTGTTCTAAAGCAGCAATAAAGAAAACCGTAGGCTTATCGCATCTTCAGCATCCTTGAAAATGAATAAAACAGAGTGCGCATGCTTCTTTCTATTTTAGTGTTTTTTTTTTATTTTTGTTAAAAAAAACGATAAATAAATTTTTTCTTTACCAGAAAATCAAATTTTGCAATTTCATGCAAATGAAATGCTTCCTTTTTACTCGTTCCACACTATGGAATTCTTTTTCAGAAATACGTAACTTCGTATTGTAGCGCGGATAAATGAGTGGGTAATAGCAATTGGGCCAATTTTCCGAGACGGCTCATTAAGTCATGTAAATTCACGGGGAGCGAGTTCCGCTATTGGGAAGCGCTATCCTATCAAAGCGCGGATAAACGTACAGAAATAGTTGAAAGAAAATATTTCAAAGATTTATTAAATCCTCGCATGAATTAACATTAATGCCACGTTATTGAGATGTACACAGTTATTGTATCAAAGTTATTTGATACAATATTGAATAAAAAAAACTATCTATCGTTTAAGGTATATTACAGAAGGTTTTTAAATTCTAAACACACACGCACATATGTTGTTCATGTGTTTAAAATTAAAGCAAACCTGATCTAATCCGACCAAACTTATTTTTTTGACCACATTATGCTCATGTGTTTAAAAATTAAGTTGACCGTCGTATTTTTTCTAGTTCTGCTTTTTCCTGGAACGCATTTTGACATTTTTTTATATTTTTTCAAGTAAAAAATAAATAAGAAAAATTTTCAACCTGTTCTAACCAATCTCCGTATTGATTGCACCGTGTACATTTAAAGGCAAACTGAACTGAACTGTTTCCCTAATAGAAGTCATAAAAAGAATGTTCAGAAATTTATTGAATTTTCGAGTGAATTAAAAACGCAAAGTGCGAGACTAAATGTGCGTTATTGAGATATATGTACGCAGTTATTATATCAAAGAATAAACAAGTGGCAATTTAAAAGATTCGCTGGGTGTTTTGTTCCCGCGCAAATTTGTGGATAATGAAGTTAATATGCGAAGATATAAAGGTTCTGCATGTAGTTAGTACATTAAAGCGCGGATATAAACGATTAACAATCGATAAAAGAATATTCCGGAAGTTCATTAAATTCCCGAGCGCAATTCATGTAGGGAACGAGGCTAATATGCCCTGTTATTGGGACACAGTTATCGATATCGCTTGCAGCGCTGACACAAGTGCGACAGCAAAGAAAATCTTCAGGAAATTGCGCAAGTCTCTCTCTCTCTCTCTCTCTCTCTCTCTCTCTCTTGTCTCTTTTCTCTTTCTTGCTTGTGTGTATGTATATGTGTGTGTGCACTTTCTTCAATAACTTCGGAGAACTACCGTTACTTTTATTCTTGCCTGCAAAACACAAGAAATCATGCTAGACATACCGAAGTATGAAATCTCGTTCTCCAAACACGGAAAAAGTATTGTTTTGTCTTATCCGATTTAAAAGAATTTTTCCGGATGTAGTACGATTATTTCGGTGTATAGCGATTTTTCTTGACTTAATGTAGATAAATAGATAAGTTTATTGTTTCTCTCGGGATTACAATATTCCAATGTACAAAAGAAAACCTTAACGTTAACTTATATACTAAAGCTATTTTATGCTAGCTTACGTACTATTTAATAACTAATATCTAACACTCTTCTATTTATGTATTCCTATATGTTTCTTTTCTTTGTTATTTTCCCTATTTCTCAATCTACTTGCAGCACATCGCAATCTATCCTCGCCTCTTTCTTTACCATTCTACTATTCCTATTCCTATTTTGTACGTTCGCAAAAGAAACCTTCTATTTTCTCTTCCACACATTCTCTTCGTCTCTTTCTCTCTGAAAAAGAGAGGAAGAAAATCTGAATTCTCTCATACTTTATCCATACTTTCGAACTTAACTTTCTCTCCTCTCTAGCTAGTTCTCCCAGCTTCCATTGCATTTTTCTGTCTTTCTATGTTAAATCATCTACTATTTTTCTCTATTCTTTCCTTTAACTTTCTTTTCTATTACTCTTCTTTTTTTTGAACTACTCTACCTAATTCTACTATCATCATTTTTTTTCCTCTTTTTATCTTTTATTGTTCTTCTTTTCTACTTACTTCAATCTTTCTAACTTTTTCGATCTCCTGCGCTTTTGATTTATTCGACAATTTCTCGACTCCCTCTCTTTTTAACCAATAAAAATATCGCGTCAGAGATAAATGACGAAGATACATACCTTAAAAAAAAGGTTTACAAGATTAGAATTCAAGATTGTTTGACATATTCAAAGCTACGTGGAAATAATTCTTTTGAAATAATGTTACTCGTGAAGATTTGATAATGAAGAAGAATAGCTGAAATGTAGCGAGAAATGTTCCATCGCATAACGAGCTAAATAGAAAGGTACATCGTTCAAATAGCTATTGTCGGTCAGCCTTTAGAAAGGACAAATTCCTCTGAAAGCAACGGCTAAGGGACATAATTCCATACGTCGGACAATCATCGTGCAGCAAGCAGAAAATTAACAGAACAGCCGCGGTACACGTTGATGCTTAGACAACGGCGCTTTGTGCCTCGATCCTCGAGATCGATCATGGTAATCCGATTAAAAGCGGACTCCTGCTTGAATGGGAGATCGTATTTGACTCGATCAATTGGCTTTATGATGTCAGCACAATCAATTGTGGGCGGAAAGATCTGTAGTATAGAGCTTGAGCAAGATTTATATGTCTTAGTTTATTCATATGAGACATTGTTATGCTTAAAATTTAATATACATAAAAAAAAAAATATAATTTATTAATTTTACGAATATAAAATTTAAAGACGATTATCACGAGGTTTAATTATTATTAAGTTTAACAACATCAGCGAGGATTTCTGTCGTTACGGTGAACGATGTATATTTCCCCATAAGTGGAAAACAATATATATTACTGTACACAAAGATAGGGTAAACTAAAAGCGCATGACATCCTTTTCGTCGTTTTGTCGCCATTGCAAGCAGCTTAGCTCGCAGGATTATGAGGATGAAGGGACAAGCGTGAGGGGAGGATCAAATGTTTTCCGGATAAGCTGTGCCAGAGTAGAGAGAGAGAGAGAGAGAGAGAAAGAGAAGAGGAAACATATAAGGCGGTAAAATGGTGGCACGGAGCAGAGAGGAGTTTGTAATGCATCGTGTAACCGAACGCACGGAAAATTGCACGCTTGCTTCCGACGTGTTTCTTGAGCCACTTCATCCTGTTTTAGATAAATAAGTCATATGTATTTTATTCTGATTTCGCTCGTGGTTTCCAAACGCGGGCAAATACGCGTCTCATATTTACGCGGACAGTAGTAGTGCGCAAGTGTTCGCATTTTGAAGCTGATGTCGGGAGACCATTAGAAAATATGTCTCCAACTTGCTTCTCTCTTTAAAGAGAAGGAGACGAAAACTAAGTTGAAATATACCGAGTAATTTACTTTGCGGTTCTTTATCGGAAAGTCTACAATGTGCGTGTAAATATTATTTTTAAGTGTAACCGAGATGTGTATACAGATAAATATTTTATATTGAATGTTAGAGAGGGATTTTTAAAGAATACGTATAAAAGTTTTCATTTTTCTAAAAGAATGTCAAAAGTTCAATGCTCAGTATCCATCAAATATTCCGATAATAACTATTAATAGTTCTCTTTTAATTAAAAAGTGGCACGTCAAAGCTGTTATTATTCGTGCATGTGATTGATTGGTCATACATTCCAAAACAACATTCTAGTATTTACATTTTGAAACGTAAAGACAATCGTATTACTACGATTTAAATCGAATTGACATTTTTATTTTTATATACACTTTTTTATCTGTACGTTTAAAACACTTTGAATCAGTTGAGATTAATCAATGTCGTCAAAAATTATTAGCAAATTCTTCGGATTTTTTCGTCAATTTGTTTTGCGTACGATTTCTAATTTGCAATACGCTATTCGCACCCTATTCGCATAAGCGCGGCACGTGTGCCGCGAACGTCGTGAATCGGAATCAAATTGTTATCCGCTTTAGAAAGGAGAGCCGCCCACTGCCACAAGGATCGTATTCCCGTCAAGTTAAATCACGTTCCAGAAATCCACCGGTTCTTCCGGTATTAATCCAGCCGAAAACGTTTATAACTAGCAGTATGCCACTCGAATGTGTTTCAATTTCGGGAATTAATTCCGGCAACGTACGTTTATTCTTGCATACGCGGACTATGGCAGCTCGCAGGGGATGCGAAATGTGTATCGATATATCGGATATATACGATAACTTTCTGATAGCACGGCGGAGTGTGGAAAAGCAATAATATCGGATTTATTCGTTCTTTGATTGTATATTAATCTCGGAAAACTGAACCTATGTGCACCTACATGTATGCGTAAGATTTAATATTTAGCAATTACATACATCTTCATTACATTGACACTGTTATTTTATGAGACACGCGCTACATTTATTTATTTATTTATTTATTTTTTGAATTAGTTTTCTCACACTGCGATGCTACATTACAAATAAAAAAAAATTTAATTAACTATCTAAACCTCGCAGGAAGGAAGTAATTTCTTCTATAATATATACGTATTTTTTTTATAAAGCGCGGGCAACAAAACGCGGTGAGATCGACGTGACTGTCGATATATTACAATGTCTATTCAATCGTCGCGCGGGAATGCAGCAACGAGACGGAATGTGAAAGCGCAGTAAGGCTGAAAAATTCACGGCAGCACTGAGGTCGCTTCAATAGCGTAACAAATTGCGTCACGCAAAAAGAAAATGTAAGTTACGAATATCAGCGTTGTTAAGCGCGGGGGAAGGGAAGGAAGGCGCGAAAGATGCATTTAAATAAATGTAAGATGGCGTTAAAACCGGATGTCGGAACCGGGATCGGAAAATATCCTGAACCGGATTCTCTCCTATGGACGAAGGAGAAGATACAAGCTAGCCTTTTGCAATATAAACGAGTAGGTCCGAGAGTAGCTACCGAGGCCACCTAGCTGACAATGAGAAACACAGGAGTCTTGGATCGATTTCCTACCTAATAAAAGGAACACCTTGTACGCATATACGGTGTTTCAGAAACTCCGCCGCTTACTTGAATCGGAGAAGAAAAATGACAAAATAGAAAATAGAGATTATATGTATCGCATTTGAAAATCAAAGATTTTTATAACGATGAAGAAAGAAACTAACAAAAAACTGTTTTGTTTTTATAATTTGTAATATGTTTTATTGAAACTGAAGAAAGTAATATTTACTTCAGAGAGAATTTCTTAATTTATAGTCATAAAAAACAAATAATAAATGTTACAAAACTGTATTTTGTACAAATGTAATCGTATCGGAAGATCCGAGGCAGAAGAGGGTGTAATTTCTCGAGAACACCTTATACACGTACGAGCACGAGATCGAAGTTCTAGAGGCGGAAACGTACAGGTTGAAGGAATAAAGACGATGAGAGAGAGAGAGAGAGAGAGAGAGAGAGAGAGAGAGAATAAGAGCGACTTGTATGTGCATCGCTTTAGTTATTGAGTTTGGGCGAAATTTAGTCGACAGTTTTTGGCGGATCTGACAGCTTTGACCATTTTTGGCAAGTGTATCGGGACGAGATCCCGGATAATTGAGCTTTGTGACGGTAGAAGCAATTTCATGTTTGATGTAAATTCAACAGCGTCTCTCAGTGATGGATGTAACATAGTGCGAGATAATTCACATCTTCATAAATTGGGAATATAAACAGTATTCTCCTTTGATATTCATCTTGCGATGCTAATATTTAAAGCGGCCATGATTATTTTATGATCTTCAATGAAACATATTTTGTCGAAATAAATTCTTTTTAGAGAGTTTCAATTTACTGTATTATTAGAATTATGTAGTATTTTATATAAATTTAAATTAGTTTTAAAAGATATTTTTTCTCATAATATATTAACTTAATCCATATAATAAAGATCATTTTTTACAACACTCATTACAAAAATAGATAAGACAAAATATGTGACTTACGAAACTTTTAATCTTTGTAAAATTAAAAAGTAAAAAAATAAATTATAGGAATAAGAGAGAGATGTAATTTGTAAGATAGTATATGTATTCTTGAGAGTTTAGAAAAAGAGAGGAGATTAAACTTCGGAAAGTTATAATTAAGAGAACTCGATGTTTTTACCGAAATCGGATTTGTTTTATACATACATCGTGAATCACCACCGCCATCCTCCATTCCACCACATCCGATACACAATTAGTCGGCAAAGGATTGGCGAACGACGCTCTTTGCCGTCGACACTGCGGCGTAATCGTCCGCGGCTTGCAAAGCTCGAAAGTACCGTCTGTTACAGTCGTTTAGCGTGGAATTAGACCGCTCTGTTGATCTTTCGAGACAAGCTACGTAGCATGGATAGAGCCAGTTTAGCCATTCGGGGTCGCGTACGAACCGTGGTTGCCGGCGGATACTACGGGGGTTGTTGGAGGGCGGGTACTCGGAGATTGGTTCGCGTCAGTTCGTGGCTCACCGGCGAGGCACGGGTCGCATCTGTCTTCTCCCAGCCCTATCATGGCTCGTAGGGTGAGAGACGAGGAGCTTCGCCGAGACCGTTCGAACCCGGCGTGATGGATATGTCGGCGAACTCGTGTGCGCGCGGGCAACCCCTCGCATACCAACTATACAGCGCGCGTTCTGCCCAACCCCCCCTTCGGCTTGTGCATCGCGTACTCGGGCATTCTCTCATCCCGAGGCCTGAACAAGAGTCAGCAACCTTGCAAGATGTGCTGTGTTGTAACGGAAGATTGTGCGTGCAGCATCTCTTCGGCTCGACAAACCGAGGCGTGTAAACTTCATTACACGCTCGATTGTTCCACTTCTGGCTAATTGCATAGGAAATAACAGCAAGTGGATAGTTGGTCGAGAGACGCGATAATTAGCTGTGTTGAAGGAATGTTAATAGAGCGATGCTTAATTAGGAAAACATTTAGTGTCTTTTATCTTGGCCTTTTTTTATCTCTGGTTTTTTTAGACGACAACTTTTCTCAAAGAAAGAAAAAAACTTAATATTATTTAAGGATTTTGTAATTTTTACTTTACATGAATCAGTGGAGCTGAACTGATTTGAGGTCTGGATTTGTCATTGATATATTTTGATAATGAGTGATATGTAAATTGGATACATTTGCATGTTAACCGAAAGTAAATTTGTACTGTTTCATTGTTTATACAGTTATAGTTATTCCCAACACTGCTAGAATTATTACAAGGTATGTATATATAAATGTATCTACATATATATGTATATACTACTGATAACGTGTGTGAGAGATAAATCTAAAGATCTCCTTGTTATTCAAATAGACATAACAATACTTTTTAAGTATCAAAGTCAAAACTTGTTGCAAAATTAACGCACGTTCTATTTTCTGAGAAAAAATTTCACATGTTCTTTCTCTTTGTTCCTCGCCAATCTTTCATTATTATTACATTAGAAGTGTTTGCATTTTGCAGATAATTCCCGTCTCTAAGTATAACAAACGCGTCTCAATTTTCAAGTTATATAGTTCTAAAGTTTCAATAGAACGTCAAAGCCGAAGTGCTTGAAGAAATAATTCTGATGAAATTAATATTGCAGCTTCTGGCTTTGCAAACATATATCTTTTATATTGAAAGATTTTCAATTTATGAGATTACATTTTTCTCTTTCTCTCTCGAGAACTCTTGAAATTATTATTTAAGAAATAATAAAATCAATGAGAATTAAAGTTCTTTCTTCTTTATCGGGATAATGATAAAGGTGTTTTAAGTTAAAAGTTTCACGTAACTATATTAGATTATCGCAACATATATCTGAAAAAATATGCGCGAGGAGTTTCGTCGGTGGTTTTCGATTTTGTCCAGGTCGCGCGGATCGATGCGACTTTTTCGCGCCAGATGGCTAAAAATTTACGGGCGTGTATGTCGCCTCATCTGCTTCATCACGATAACGTCTAGCGCGCGCCGCGTCGCGAAAATAGCAGAGGGACACGCGGCATGACGTGAAATACGCGTCGCGGAAACGTATGGAAAATTGCAAAAAAGCGACAATACGTCGAAGGGAAGAGATATATGAAATGAAGTGTCCGGGAGGATGAGAGATAAACGACGAAGGGTGGAAGAGAAGGGACAGGAAGAGAGGGAAAGTGCTGTGTGGAAGAGCGGGCAAAGAGTGGTGAGGAAAGAGGACGCGGAAGGCGGAAACGCGCGAGGGAAATTACGCTGCGAATAAATAACTCAATCATAACCGCGTTTAGCACCGCGGCTGCGTCGTACGCGCGTAATATGCACTTTCCGAGAATTCTCGTTGAGTTTGAATGAGAGTTGAAGTCCCGATTTTAGTAACTTCTCAGCCGCTAAAAGCGTGTTTATCCTTTCTAGCGGATGCTGCGTTTATCTGAATCCTAACTAAGATTGATGAATATTCTTTAACTTTAGACGTTACATATTCACGATAAAAGATTACTTTTAGCATTATTTACGTGGATATATATACGTGGATAATATATCTCTTTTAGTAAAAGTTGTATATATATATATATATATAGCGCGGTTCAAGTAAAATATTATTTTGTGATTATTCTGTATATTATTTATATATGATACTAGAACGAGAAACGTCAACGAAAAAAATATGTTGCATGTTTTGAAATACATGTGTACGTGCGTATGCGCATGGAAGGTTGCACGGGTAATCGAAAGTGTCACTGTACGTCGACTGCGACGAGAAATATGAAAAATGAAGTGTCCGGAAAGGAAAACCAACGGTGAATGATTGCACATAACGTTGCTTGTAAGTTTACAGAAGCAGCCGAGCTGGAAAGGAAATTACATTGATCGCAGTCCATGTCGGCCATCGTATAAAATTTATTTTTGCGCGACCGGCATGTAAATTTAACGTGTAAACTCGACGTGACACTATCTTGTAAGATAAAGATTAAGAATTAACACGCTCCAATATTTCAAAGTAGTAATATCAACTACCTAGAAATTCTGTAAAAATAAACTACATCTTATTAAGTTAGAGATTTAAAATTACAAAAATGATACAATGAGCGGTTTGATAACACTTGTGAAAGAAAACGGATCGCTCATGAATAAATAAAAGCGTAAAATATATTTATAAATTTTTTCGAAAACGAGAAGTTTCGCATTAAAAATATTTTATTTTACAATTTTGACTTGCATTTGCATGTAGAATCAGTTCTATGTCCATTCTAGAGCACTCCCCGCATAATGAACGGAAAGAGTTTCAAGATTTCTCGATAAGTTTTCCAGAATCAATCATAATATGCAAAGTTCGAGACATTAAAGAACAACCTTTGCCGATGTTCCTCGTGAACGAGGAAGTTTTCTCAGAGCTGCGACAGAGAGTTAAAGAAAGGCTACGTTATGCGCGCAGGAGCGAGAAAAGGGCTTCGGAAAAAGATCGCAAAGAACTTGAAAATCACTCGTGCGTTTCTCGAGAGGGCCGGCCTCTCTCGATGACTTTGAATCAAAGCAGCTTGCCCCGAGACAATAAGTCTCCCGCGGAGGGCGACTTGAAGAGGATTCGGGGAAGGGAAAGGAGGGGAGTGAGAGTCGAGGGCTCGTACCGACGCGACGTTAGAACGAAGGTACAGAGAACCTCTTGAAGTGTCATACACTACGTCGTCGGATGCATGAACATAGATATAATACACGCATTGTTCGCAGAGGGAAGTTTTTCTTTGGCGCGCAACATTGATTAGACACGAGCACACATGGCGTTATTGAATAACAGCAATTTGTCTTTATTTGACAATGGTATACTCGAATACTTTGGATTTGTAGAGTATCGCGGATGAAACGCGCGATTGTTTGGCGTCAATAAATTGATACTCCTATCGATGTTGTGCGCCCGAGAGGGATATGGCATCGTGAAGGTTGTTCCCGAGGAGGTTTACCAAGGAATATCGATAATCCAGGCTTCTCCGCTTATCACATGCGCTCGCGGGGTTTACTGATGTTTATCGTTTGTGTTGTTCACTAACAATATCGCACATCGCGTTTTCATCCGCTCTATTTACACATTTGCCTACAATATTCGTTATATCGGTGCGTTATAATAGTTAAATTGCTCTCATAAATAACATAAAAATTATGCGTTAAGGAAGATTCACTGATCTAATTAAAGCGAATGAAAAAAACACTCACAGAGAAACTAATTTGCGCTAAATTAATTTAAAAGAATTAAAACCAAACATTACTTTTTAATTAAAAATCGAAAAATATACGTCTTATTTTAAAACAGACACGAATTGACAAACTAATGTTTTCTTTTAAAATGCAACAACACACGAGAAAGAGAACGCAAAAACAAATTGTCACTTTAAAGCGGATCGGAAGCGTAGAAATTAAAAAATCAAACTTTTCTACGGCAAACTGACAATTAACTCTTTTTTTACATGAGATCAAAAGAATGCAAATACACTCGGTTCTCTTTGCGGGAAAAACGCTCGACATCCGAAGGACGGTGTGAAATTACCTTGGCGAATAAATTTTGTAGAAAATTCGCGCGCGACGACTCCGCTTCGGCTTTATCCCCGATTCGGCGGTGTCGTGATTAATCGAGTGCACGATTCGATCTCGACGATCGCTTCGACAAATGATGATTAATGGAGCTACTTCGCCGCGAAAACGCGTTTCTCCTTCTCTCTCCCTCGATCTTCTCTCCGAATCGTCCACGAAATCTCGAGCTTTTCGGCTCGATTCCTGCATTCGAGACCGAACCACGAGATTTATTCGCCGTGCGAGCATGGAAGTAAAATCTCCGAACTACCGCCTTCAGATTTATATGGCGATCCTGTTCTCCGGTAGAAACAGTATGCATCCTATGGATCTTCCTCTCTAGTGCCTCGATTTGGCGTGTTCTTCTCTTACGTAACCGCTATATGAGTTACACGCGCGAGCGATCAATAAATATCGAATGCATCTGCGCGAAAACGGAATGATAAATCTCTCGGTGTTTACATCTTTATCGAAAATTCATGCTTTATTCAAATGAAACTTCAACCCTTCGGTCAATCAATTTTATATGTATATTTTTTTACAATCTTTCTCTAAAATTATTTTTTTATCTTTTTCTTAAATTAGTTTATTGTTTTTGTTGTTTTTATAAAACAATTTTCTTCGATGCAATAAAATCTGTTATTTCAATTTGGAAAGTAAAACTTCGCGACTGTACAGGAAGATAAATTCACGCAGATTGCTTTTCACAAGACTAACTTTTTTTGATATTAAGTTTATTCACGAACTGAGATATTAAACATTCGTTATGAATAATTGACCGAGCAAACAAACTTGTGTTTCCTCGATTAATCGCGCGCGCTCGGGCGTTTCGTCATTTGTAAAAAGAGAGGGTCGGAGCTGAAAAATCGCGGTAGATGTACAGCTCCTGACCGTCGCGAATTTTTCGTCGTCACCCTAATCGGGAAGTTTCGTCGTTAAGTCCCCTCCCGCTAAAAAAGCCCCTAGCATCCTTCGGAAATTTTTTTTCCGACGGTTACCGAGTGAAGACGTTTCGATAAAAACGAGGGCGATAGTAAAAAAATAAGGGTTGCGAGGAGAGAGAGAGAGAGAAAGGTTCCCAGAAAAGTAGGAGAGTGAAAGTTTTGACCCGACTTAGGCATTGAGCTGACTTTAAACTGCTTGTTGTGTGTCAAGAAGTTGTCGGTTCAGTGAAGGGAAAGAAACGAGAGAGCGCGCGATATTCGGCTCGTAACAGTAATTTTGAATTTGCCAGAGGCTTAATTGCTCATTATAAATTAATTCATATGCTGCCCCAAGGATGCACCATGTCGCTTCTAATTCAAAATTCTCAGTGCAACGATGTATTTTAGTGTCGTCCTGTTCCTTCGACAGGAAGCAAGCGTACATTCTGCGTACATGTACTTTATTCAGATATCCTTAAACGTATAAATGGAACGCTTTTCTAAAAGTAACTTGATTTTTATCTGTCTATTTCTTTTCGCGAATATATCTTTCTCCTAAATGGAAAATGTTTCATTTTATTTGCAAATATCAGCGGTAAATTAAACGCGCGGTTCTTTTTTGCGATTTCTCTGTCGAAGTATAGAAGTTGTTCGAATATTCATGTGAATGACAAACGACGTTCTCTTTCGATTCTCATTCTCGTCGTAATTCGAAGATGAAGTGGGACCGCGTTTCCCGAAGGCGGCGGCGGAAAAAAGTATCAGTACGGACTCGTTATGGATAACTAGTTCCAATAACGGGCTCGTTAATCAAGCCACACTTTCCGGCAAACGGACGTGCGACTTCCGTTTTGTTCCCGTTTTTTTCACCGACTCTTTATCCCCTTTTTGCGAGCGGACGCGTACCGCTAAAATAAAGAGTCGTGAATTTATATGTCTGCCCGGAATGGCGGCCGCACTTTGTCAGGCACATATGACTCCGCGATCTGTATTGTGCTTTTTCCACTCCCTCCCATTGCGACACTTAATTAGAGGAGCAACGAGAGTGATCGCGAAGAATTTATCTTAATTTCCGAGTAACGGCACAAAGATATTCTCGCAAAGAATAACAAAATTTTCCAAAAGTCATAGAACTATTCTATTATTGAAGAGATGTAAATTATTTGCTAACATCCAATTAATATTATTTATTTCACTATCATTTATACATAATAACTCTGAAGATACACGTAATATTTTCTAGTACAAGATGGCATCTCTCTCCAAACTTTATCTTATATCGACTTGTTAATTCAAGTAGAACCGTTTCTCGCGTCCAGCGCAGTCCAATTCCGTATCCTTACTTACTCAAGCAACAAGACTCATTCCGTAGAACGATCCCTTCGACTAGTTATTTGCGGCAAATAAACGATCGAAGTATCCCATTTAATTGTTATTTCTTATATCCTCGAAATTCGTATCGCTCTCGATCATTCCCATCTTCCCTATTTTCTCTACCTGAGCGCGACTATGGAGAGCAATCCTATTTGTTTCGCGTAATACATCATAAAACTGTCAAGCTGCCCTTCCAACATCTCCCCGTTCCTTTTAGATTTCCTAACAGATACTAAATCGCGTTGAAGGACTTTTAGAATTTCTCTCACGGCGGTTTACTACATGCGAACTTTATCAACGATTTGATATCTCTCTCTCTCTCTCTCTCTCTCTCTCTCTCTTTCGTCACACAGGACAAAAGTTTGCGTTGTTCGAAATCGAGGAGTTTTGTTAATTTGCAACGGTACGTGCCGCGCTTATCTCGAAATTATTCCCACGAGCCGCGATTTTTCCGAGCACGATCGAAGTTCTCCGCGGAACTCGTGGAGAAGCATTAGGATGCGGTTAATAAATTTTCAGTGACTAATGGGCTCGTTCGCGTGAGCACGCGCGCTGATCTTGGAGGAAGCTCTTCGCTCCGCCGGCGCTTTAGCCGGATCGACTGCAAGCCCCGATGGCTAATTAGATATTAACGACAGAATTAGGGGCGAGCGACGGGGCCCAGTTTAATGGGATATTAGCCGACAAATTAGGACGCTGGAAATTAGAAAATTAGCTTGCCAGCGAGCACGTGACTATGGTTTCCACTTACGTCTATTTTTCACAGAATTGTAGGTCATTAGCCTCATGCAGGTGTAATAAGCAAGTTTTAATTGCGCCGAGTGTCAAAATGAAGAAGATCAAAGAATGGCAAAGATTTTAACGTGAGACTTTGTAGAAATTTGTGTTACATGAAAAATGATGTGTCCGAGAAATTGCGATATTGTAAATTCGTGAAACGCGAACTTAAATTGTGATGTAATTTAAAAGTTGTTTTATTGATATTTTAAATATCTATAAAAGAAAGTTTTAAAATAAAATGAAGTACAAGCTGTTTAAAATCTTTTTAAAATTACGATACTCATTTTTACCGTCTGTACGAGACGAGAAAAGCTTAAGTTTTCGAGAAAAATTAAGTTTTCACGGAAAAGTTTTTCGATCTGTGTATCACGTGCGCGAATTAACAAGAAGTGGAAACTTTTTGTTAAAGAGCAACGATAGCATCGGATAGATCTTTCTACAAAATTATGCCACGAGTGTTCTGATTATCCAACGACTATCGTGTTGCACGTCTGACTGGATAAATATATTCATATTCGTCGAAACTGAGGTTATCGTGATGGGTCGATAGGGAGAGAGGCAAGGTTCGCCTGATTGATACCTCGTTCGCGTGATTCTCGCGAAAGGACTCCGTCGTCGTACGCGAACGGCAACGAGGCCAATAGCGACGATGACAGCGGCGACAGTAACGCTTGAAAAATTGCCGCGCGCCGCACCGCGGGGCGATCGGTTTTTTAATTTTCCCGCGCGGTCTCGCATCCGCGATAAGCGGACCTTTAAAAAAGAGTTCTGTGCTCGTTAACAAATTCATGAATTCCGAACGCTTCGCCGCGCGCGAGAAGCGATCGTTTGTCGCGCTTGTGTCGCGTGTTCGATTAATCTATCGGCCATCGGTGTGTTATTCATTAAAAGTTTTTTGTTTGTAAACACACACAGCTAACAACGCGGCGTATGCGTATTCATCGCCGAAAAAGTAGAACTCAGGTTTGCTTGTTATATCGTCCGAATTTAATTCGAATTAGTTGTCGTGTACATATAAAGATAAAATTTCTCTTGTTGTAACGCGACGAAATATTAAGAAATATTACTTCATCTGGATTAATATCCAAATTATTATTTTCGGACTAAGAATATCAGATAGAGTCTTTTTTATTTCTGTCGTGTGGCAAGGAAACGCGTGTGTCACGGTGCCGGCTGTTCGCGTTGTTCCGCTCGGAATTCAATGGGAGTTGTTTAGTATTAGTGCACTTGTTGGTCCGAATGGCATCACTACACTTTGACAAATCCCCATGGGGGATATTGGAATGGCGGAGCGGCGCATTGCGGATACGCCATTTGAAATTCCGTATAAGTAAGAGCAGCAGTCGTTGACCTAAGCCGTAGCGCGATCTTTCATTAGGCACGTAGATGCCTATTTTGTTGTGTCTTGAGCAGTCACCTCGTAAAACCTCGTAAAGCCGAGGCCTCGGCGGTTTCACTAAAATCACCTCGGCTGTCGTTTCTTTTTTTTTTTTCGGTTTATTTATCGGCTGACACGTGACGAACATGCTCGTTTACATCACTGTCGAGATGTGAATTCAATTCTTAAACTGTGAGATGCAATATCTGTATGTTAGGTAGAATTTATTGTTCGACTACTCTGAGTTTCCCCTAAACTCGGGGATGACATTGAGCGAGCGACAGTCCTTCGACGTTGCCTCCCATCAAAATACGGTCCGATCAGTCATTAAGGGCACCTAAATTCAGTTCCGGGTCGATTCGAATCACGGCACTCCTCTACGAACTCCTTCCAAGCGTTCTCTCGCGTGAATTCGAGCGCGTATATAAGTCGGCGCGGAGCTAATCGCGGGATTACAGATCCGTATCGTGAAGATTGAAGCGAGTGCGCCGCGACCACGAGAGCGTTTAGTGGCCCTCGTAATCCGACGATCGATCTCGTAAGCTCTCGAACGAAACAGAAAGAGAAACGAGCGTTAATTATGGCGCTGAGACGAGTGCGCGCGTATAGATTTGTTCGCGCCTTAAAAAGATAACTCGAATTTTTTTTCGATAGCTTTTTCATGAATAGCGAATAGAATTAAAATGAGACAACAACGCCTAGTGGCATTAGATCTACTTGAATAAATAAAGTTGAAAATTCAAGGTAATTGCGTTTCTTTTTTTTACGTAAAAATCGCTCAATAATAACTAAAATCACTTAGAGTAGTAATTAAAAAATTGAATTTTTCTTATGAATATTTTATGTCTTAATATTATTCTAAGAAGGGAAATAATTATAGTATAAATATTAATGGGAAATAGACGAGAGGAATATAAGCGCGACTAAGGAGCGAAACCAAGGTAGACAGTAAACGGTATTTGTGCGGGAAATTAATTCCGAGTTCGACTCGACGTAACTATTTTCTCATGCGCGTTGTAGCGGAAGATTTTGATTAATCTCCTGGGCGCACATGTGCGAGGATTTGCTACTTCTAACGTAACCAGGCATGCGACTTCATTGTTCCTCGAGTCCCCATTGGGGAATTGCCGGGAACGAGTGGAACTATGTGAGCCAAGAAACTCCGTCTCTACCCGTGCGCGCGCGCTAAACAAGTTTCAACGTAATTCGCGATGCGACGAATTCGCTCGTCTTGCACGCGTGAAAAATTTCACACAAGCGAGCGCGAATATATACATGTATATGTCGGAGATTTACATTCTCGCGGATTAACGCTTGCAACAACGCGCGCACGCGGATCTTTTTAATTATGGTAATTGAGAAACGTGTTCCACGAGCAAAGCGTTTTGTTCGCGCCGCGTTATGGCTTATGAATGCGAAATCTGACGATGCTCCATTTTGCCAAGCTTCGTTATAACAAATGTGAAATTGACGAGATATTTATCTTTTACTTGTACTTCGTCAAAATATAAAAATACGACTTAGTAATTGACAGTGACAAGAACCTAAGATTATATTTCTGGAAGTTTGTAGTTTTTTAAAAATTAAGATTGACATACATGTGAATGTTGCGTTAGGATAATCCGCACAAAAACGAAAATTGACGAAGGTCGGCAGAAGTAATATATCTGTGTGACAGTGAGGGACTGTCACACAGATATTACTTCTGTCTTATTTGACGTAACAAAAGACAGTGTGAAAATTGTGTAATAAAAACAATTTATAGTCAGACAATCTTATTAGAGAATTTTTGTTGTTAGTTTTCATCGGACTCGCGATATTTCTAAATCTCAAAAGATTTACTCATTTGATGTAACACGGATGGGATAGTATTTCACAACGCGTGAGCGATTCGCATCGAACGTTTAAGGAGAGGATTAAGTTAACAGACCAACAATTTCAATGCAGTTTCACAAGTAGTTAGTGCGCACCGCGGGTCCGCGCGCAGGGAGTGTTCCCTCGAGGGCGTAGATGACCAACAGTTTAAACAGAAATTTGATCTGTTTGCTACCGCAATCCGAAGCCTTAAGTCGATGTCGAGAAACGTTACGTTGGAACGGCGCGATTTCAACTTCGTTAAAATTTTCCAGTGCAGATGCACGACAACGACATGTAGATATTTGTAGCGCTTTAACGTTATCAGAGAGATTGACAGATAAGTAAATATTAAGCGAATAACGTACAATATAAGATATTTTTTATCTTTATAAAGATTAATAACATAGTTTTTAAATATTTTACTTTCGATTTTTTAAAGTCTTTTTAGTATGTATATATTTTATATATTATACATGTATATGTGTATATTAATTCTGAAAACAAATTAAATATAATATTATAAAATTCCGACAGTTGTTATAAAAAAATAACTTTTTAATTAATCAAAGTTACATGATATATATCATGTTGTGTATTTTGGTTATCGCGTAACCAAAAGTAGGCCAAACCTAATTAATTTTGTCGTAAAGTACTTCGTGTCAAGCACATATAGATACGTTTTTGACCTACTTTTTTATTTATTCCAATCAAGAGGTACGGTAGTGCCTCGCGCCAAGTTCACGCGCAATGAAGTTGCGAGTAACCGACGCGAAGCATTCCGTGTACTTCTATTACGCGAAAATGAGTAAATTTGACATTTGTGACAAAATTAAAAATTTAACGTAGATCGCGTCGATACAAAATATTTTTCTTGCAATAATACGTAGTACTATTATACTAATAAGTAGCGTTTT
>QVNW01000712.1:0-34951 GCA_014825475.1 Pseudomyrmex flavicornis | reverse complement strand
TATGCGTGTGTGTGCGTGTGCGTGTGTCGTTCCCTCGTTTCAACCCTTCCGCAAAATGCCGCCGCCACTGTGTTTTTCCATCCCCCAGTTCCGATCGTATTCTATCTCGCGACCGCAACCGCGTGTGTCGCTCCGACGACGCGGTGCGCGGGTATCCGTGCGCAAACACCCTTTTGCGCGCGGCCTGTCCGCTGCAATAAATATGCGTGAGCGATAGGAGATTAATCGCGCACCGTAAACAGAGATTACCTTCCGACGTGAATTAGCCTTAGCGAGTGATTTGGAAGGACAGCTTCCCCCGCGTTGCGAGAGGCAATAAAACCATGTGAATAACACAAAAAAAAAAAAAAAAAAAAAAAAATGAAAAATATATAACGCACTGCGCTTTTAGAGCGCCGCTTCTTTTGGAAAAATACGCGCGCGTAAAAAAAGAAACAACGGGGAAATATCTTCAAAAGATATTTATATTGCCGCGCGCGTCGAAAGAGCGCCTTTCTACTTCGCAAACGATAAAAGCGATCCGACGGCTTTGTGTGGATTTGAGGCGTTAACGCGCCGCGACGCCGGAAGTGAAGACGAACCGAACGTCAACGAATTAAACACGACAAGTACATCGCGCTATTTTGTATTCAAACTTGAACTATTTATCGCAATTATCGCGTCTGCTGCGGTGCGTAACGCGCAAGGAGGAGGACATTAGAATGTATAAACAGCGACGAAACGCGACGACCGTGGAATTCGCATGTGCGAATACTCTATTAGAATGTAAATCGCGCGCGCGCGCGCGCGAGACCAGAGAGAGAGAGAGAGAGAGATCTCTTGTATAGCCCGCGTTTTGATAGCATTATACGGGAGGCAAGAAGGTCCTTTGTTGTCTCGACGGTCGTTCCGCGAGCGCAAGGGTCTCTCCTCGCCGATGAATCGATGCTAACGGCGCGTGTTATACAAATCTGCATAACTAATCGTCGTCGGCGTTTTTCGGCGCCTGTAATAACGTCGTTAAGCTTCCTTTGAGACGCAAATTCGCGTCGAAAACTCGATTAGCGTGTAAAAGAGCGTTTCAAAAACCGTCGACCTTTGCGCTTTTTGTTGCTCGATACACACGCGAAAGTGTATTACTGCGAGAGCTAAACGAGCAATCGTGCCGCGGCGTGTACTACCACTATCGTAAAAGTTTCCGGCAGAAAATACATGAGGACGCGAGTCATGAGTACCGACCACACACACACACACACACACACACACATACGCGCGCGCATCTTTCTTTAATAATATAACAGTTTGTACAGCGCACTCGACCGCAAACCCCAAAAACAAAAACAACAACCCGTAACAATTTAATCTCGTGGAAAATCGTCGTACAACCCGAACTGAACATCGACCGCGCGGGAAGGGAATATTTCCACGTGATAAAAAACAGAGGCAATTTGCCAAAACGTCAGCTCTCGCGATGGTTATTCGGCGCTCGCGCGCGCGCTTTTCCGCAGACGCGCGGCTTTCGCCACGGGGAGGGTTAACCGCCACGGACGGAGAAACGTTCTCGCTCTGTGCTACTCGCAGTAGTTTTGAGAGAAGAACAGACGCAGGGATGAAGGTCGACGATATTGCCGACGAGCCGGAGAACTTACGAGACGATAAAGGACCGAACAGTCACTCCCTTCGAACTCTCGAGAGGGGTTTGTTCTTGTAGTAGAAACGCGACAGGATACATCTCGCGAAAGGAAAGCGGGATGTAAATTGCTCGCACGTACATTAGTCATCATCACTCGCAGCCCTCGTTTACCTCAACTGCGAAAGAAAAAGAGAGAGAGAGAGAGAGAAGTGGTTAGCCGACCCTCGTCCTCACATCTTTTCCCTCTCGTTCATCCTCCTCGAATGGTCCTCGCTTTTAAGCCTTTTCTTCATCCGTTTCTTGGCTCTTTGCCTGTCAGTTTTTACCTTTTGTTTGTCCCTACTTGTCGAACTCGTTAGCTTTGGAACAACTTGGAGGATATAATTTTTTTGTAAAATAAATTGTTTTCAATAAATTAATCCTTTGCACGCACATAATCAGGATTTATGGAATCCCGTTTGTCTGGGAAATTATTCTCTTTTCGAGGTAACAAAAGTCAAGCCTGTGTCACGTTTGTCAGAATCACGAGCGCCTTTCTCGAAACGAGAGAGAGAGAGAGAGAGAGAACCGCACACTCCGCCGTTAATTTATTCGACGGTCTATAGTCTGCGTTACACACAGCTTTTCTCCTTGCGGGAACGGAAATTTCCCTTCTGTCTCGCCGTCATCCCTGCCGGCGAATAAACGACGCTTGTCTAACTTCCATAGAAGTACGTTTTACCGGAGAATTGCTAACAAGTTGCGCGTTTCAGAATCCCGCTCCCAAGTTTCGTTTCGGTCCCGGATCGCGTCGTCGTCGTCGTCGTCGTCGTCGAGAAACGCGTTTCTTTTCTGATCCGAGAGCTCTTCAGCTCTTTAGGAATAGATTGTAAATTTCGGGCTTCAACTTTTTGACTCTTTCGCACAAAATTTTTGACTACGATATATCTTGTAAAGAAATCCTGATGTTTAAAAATCGAGAGAAAGATAGATAGATAGAGAGAGAGAGAGAGAGAGAGAAAGGAAGAGAAGAAAGAGACTTGAAAACAAGGCAAAAATAAAAATCCCGTAAGGATTATCGCAGCATGAAATTTTAATCCGCCTCTTCACGTTTCCTTCCGCTTTTCTTTCGCGATTGGGGCTCTCCGGACGAACTCCCGGAGAGCAGCGCTGCTGATCTTCTCCCTCACGCAAACGACCGACGCAAGTAGCTCCGAATTATGATTATAATTATTTATGAGTTTTTCAAATCCGACGTAAATAAGCAGTCCTTGATTCTAACCCATTTGTTTTTTTTTTTCTTATTTGCGTTGGGGGGGAAAAACCAGAGAGCTCTAATGGAGTGTTATCCGGCTCCGGAAAAGGGCCGAGGGAGATAAGAAGTTGCAAAACGGAGAACAAAGAATATTAGCGCGATTAAATGGGAGTTCTGCGGCGGGCGTACGAGCGAAGACGCCTTTTCGTTAGGTCCGGTTCCGAAATGGGGAAGGGGTCGCGACCTTCCTGTCGAGCCCCATTCGAAAGAAGTAACGACCCGAGAAGAAGAAAGGCGACCGCTCGAAGCTTTTTCGGCTGTTCGGGCCTCGCCCCTGTTAGAAAATTTCCGGGAAACTTGGATGGGAAAGAGAGACCCATTATCGGAGAGAAAAAAACACGTACACACACACACATAAGATGACTTTGTAGACGCCGAATTAAAACCACGGTTTTCATCTCTTTGAAGAGCGACCGATGAAAATACTTTCGAGGATTTATTTTGTCTCTACCGCGCGAGGATTTTTGCGTTCGGTAATCCGTCACGATCGAATCAAAAAGATAATCGCCGAGCGAAATAACAATAAATTATTTGTATTAATAACAAGAAGAAACATAGCAAGAGTAATTGAAAAAAGTTTTGGTTTTATTCGCGTGAGAAGCCTCAGTTTGCGAGAGAAAATCGTAAAAACATTTTTCCGAACCGATTTGAAAACGTGTAGAAGTAGAGACTTTCATTTTTCTCTTTTCCCACTTCTGTCAGACCGCGTGCGTGTAACGCACAACAAATCGTCCCCGATGATCTGACCAAGTTTTTATGACAAGCTGCGGTGACAGGCTCTGTTCCTCGGAGTAAGATGTTTAATCGATAATCATGCCTGCGTCTCGCGGGGGAAAGAGGCTTTTCGACGGAAAGCCTCCGTCTCCGGGCTGAACGAGGGTGGCTCCCGCGGGGATGAATGACTGATGAGGATCTTCTCTCTCTCTCTCTCTCTCTCTCTCTTTCTCTGTGCGCGCGCGCGCGGGACTCCGCGGCAATTCCGAGATTCACTTTATGGCGAAACGTCCGAGATATAAATTGCGGCCGTATGCAAATATCAAAACGATATGTCACTGCCGCCGCGAAGAAAGCGCGTCGCTTATTACCGCCCGTCATTATGTGCGACCGAACGTAATTGACGTTGCTGTTACGGTAACGTCCAATGTACGCGCGAAATTATTTTCGTTTTTTTGCCACCGCACGCTCGAGGTGTTTACTACTACAATATGCCGATATTTCTTGTCCTTCCTCCCTCTCTCCCCTCCCCCCTCCCTCTCTCTCTCTCTCCGAGGAGCTTCCTCCCGCTTCCTGTGCGGGAAAAGCTCGTGGCGTCGCAACGGCGCCGCACGGCCATATCACGGCGCGTTCACAATCATCGCGCCGCAACCGTTATCGTCGCCAAATACATTTCGTCGCGCGTTTATTGCCACGATTGCCGATTCGCGGAAGAGTTTGTCTGCAGATTTATCGCCGTCAAAACGTCCCTCTCCCCGTTTTATTACATGTATATATACACCGGGTGTTCCCCGAACGGGGAACCGCGGCGATACAACCTATGATAGGTACCGGATTATTCGTGCGAGCGTAAAATACGGCATAAAATGTTTTTTTTTTTTTTATACGAGACTCCGTGGTTAAAACTGACGGCCGTTTTCCATCATCGCGATCGTTGTTTCCGCCCGATGACGTATGACGTCCAGAACGTTTAGATGGTTTCTATATAATCGTCGTTCAATGTCACAGAACGCGAAGCAGCAGTGCGGCGGCGCTTCTCTTCTCGGCGCGAGGATTTCACGTGGAACGCAAACGAGCAACGACGACGAAAACGGCAGTTCGTGTTAGAGACCGTGCCATTCAATTAAGTTTATCTCCGCTCTTTCCGCCCGAGGGGTCGACGCCCACACGACGCGCAAGATCTTCGTTGCGCACGCACACACACACACACACACACACACTTTTGGGTTCTATCGACTTGTGCGCTTTCCTCCCCCTCTCTCTCCAATCTGACCAAACGTGCGGGAAGAGTCCTCCTCCTTGTTGTCGCGGACGATACTCGTTGCCAGACATAAACGGCGTGTCGTAATATAACGCCGCTTATTACGCGCACAGCCTCCGCCTCTTTAGCAGTTATCCGAGCTGCGCAAACGTAACGAGAGACGCGTAAGGCCGGGGATTAATTAGGTTTATATCTGGTAGCTGGTCCCTTGAATCGCGAGACTTGTAACCCGGGAATTAATTTCCCGCTTTACCAGCCTCCCTCCTCCCTCCGCGTCGTCAAGAGAAAAGCTACGGAGTATCAAGCGAAAATGAAGTATCGGATTATTTTTTTTGTTGCGTCACGTCGGAGATAAACAATCTGAGAAAACACTGCGCGCTTTTTTTTTTTTTTTTTTTTTTTTATCCGAAAAATTCTTTTGTAACTCCGCCAAATTTTGTTGCGCGCTGTTGTGTTACCGTAACTGCATCGAAAATTGAGTCAGTTCTGTTGAAACTTCGTTATACACGCCGCGTTGTCGTGTAGTGGTGCGGCCGTCACAAACGAGGATTCAATAAAATTACACTGCAACGGAAACTTTTTTTTTTTTTTTGTTTTAACTGCGCCGCGATACTCGCTACATAAAACATTTTTACATTTGATAGAGAGACGGGAGGGGAGAGGAAAAAAGAAAAACAAAAGAGTTCTGCGCTGTCAATCAATATCAGTTTCAACAATGACGAAAAAGTCTGAAGCCTCCTCGTTCGATTTCAATTTCGCGACTATATGATCCCGAGGAAATGCGATTGCAACGCGATCTCTCAAGAAATCATCTCCGTTTTTGTTTTTTATTTTAATGAGCGTTTCTTTCTTCTCCGCAACACTGAAACAATTCACTGGACAATTTGTCTCTTTTGTCTTATTCTCGACAAAGTTTCGTCAAACGAGCGCGCGCGTAAGTACATTTCGCGTTAATCCGTTTTCGCGTTTTGTTCGCGTTTTAAAACGTCGATCGTTTAACGCGCAGTCAGAGTCGTTCAATTTAATTGCAAGAAATACGTAAATACGCAGCCTCGTTCGGTCGCTCTCGCGCGACTGAATTTCTGGCACCGGATAATAATAATAATAATAATAATATCGACCGAGAGAGAGAGAGAGAGAACGACGACGTCTGGATGTTCGGCGCCATGTCGGGCCGCAAGTAGAAAAGCTGGCGCATAAGTCGGCCGGACGACGACGACGACGACGACGGCTCGTCTTACACAACTCAACCCCTTACGTCGGCCGCGCTTTCAACCTCTCCCCCGCCCTCTCGCGATTAGTTGCCTTAATAGAATGCGCCACAACAAGGGACAAGAAAGTTTTCAAGAGCCGTTCACCCAATCGCAGAAGTCCGCGCTTCGCCAAGCGCGCGTCGAAAGAGAGTTTTTTCGCGCAGTCCAGACGAGAAAATAATGTTTTTTTTTTTTTTTTTTTTTTTTTTTTTTTTTTTAATGTTTTGCGTCTTTTGTCGTTGCAAATCGAACAGTTTTCATCGTGTCCTGTCTATTGACATGTAATAAGATTGTTGCAATAAGATTAGTTGCGGAACAAAAACCTGAGGAAGCCGCCAGCGATGGTTTTTTTCTTTTCTCATTCGTCGCGAAATTTCAACAACATAAATTTCTACGTAACTGTTACACGGCACAGGTCATGTAATTATTTTTTCACTTCAAGTTTCGTGTCTTTCTCTCTCTCTCTCTCTCTCTCTCTCCTTTCTCCCGTGTGATATAAAATATTGAATTTAATCGCACATAAAATGACACAATGCAATTTCTCTCCGAGGTCGCAGACGCGGAATGCATTCGCGCGCATAACTTTTAAAGCCTCTCCCTTTGTCTGGGCGAGAGAACGTGGGTAAAACGTTGCGCGCTGTCATGCCGGAGGAGGGGGAGGGGGAGGGGAATAAAAGGTCCCTCGGTTATTGCCTGCTTATTGCGCTCTTTTGCATGCCGCGGCGTCTTAGAATCGCATTTCCTACGTGAAGCGCATCGCGCGCGCGCTCGCTCGCTCTCCTCTCGCCTGCCCGTCGTCGACAACGACAACGACAACGACGCTCGTCGTCGTCGAGAGACAGGATCGTTTACGGGGATTCCTTTTGTTGGCCCGCCCCGAACCCCGTCGAATTCTCGCTGCGCTTTTTTACGACATAAGAGAGGATTTGTACAATGTGAGAACGCGCTTGAAAATTCCGATTGACAAAAGAACACCGGCGTTTGCAGCATTCGCCGCGGTTTTGTCATTCACGCGTTCGCGCGCGTATATCCTCTCGCGTAAAGAAAAAAAGAAAAAAAAAATTCCCATTCTCTCGTATTCGCGCTTAAACGTGCTTTTTCACGCGCCATTTAATCCGTCTAAAGCCGGAGAAGTTCTTCCGTCGAACGGTGAGGAAATCGCGTCGTCGAAAAAGTTGGCAAAAACGACGCGTTGTCCGTCTGTCGCGTATCGGAACACACACACACGCGCGCGCTGAAAATTCATCGGTTCTCATGAGAATAGATGCCGAGATTGCCTCTACATAGAATAACTCACTCTCTCGATATCATATCCGACACCGGTGAAAATGCGTTGTGTCGCGCGCGCGCGCGCGCGGACTCGAAAACTCTTTCTCTCACGCCATCTTGCTTCTCGACGAGCGAGCGAGCAAGAGATTTTAAACTTTCCTATATCCTCGCACACACGTCCGAGAACATAGCGTTATGGCGAAGTTCCTACGGTCTAGACGAATCCTCGCCTCGGCGCGAGGATAATCCGATACGGCTTGCTGAGAATGTAATTTACTCGAGGGGGAAGGGCGGGAGGGAGCGGAAGAAGGAGACCGCGCGTCACTCCGTCGAATCCCGGGGAACCCTCCCCCCCGTTTTCTTTCTTCTTCCACGAGTATATCTCCACCGATGTTCACGCACGTATATTTTGCGGACATATTTTCCGGATTGTGCGAATTAGATTTTTTTTCTTCTCGGAGGAAGGAGGGAAAAAGTACTTTTATAAGTACACAATATCTCGTTCGGATCAATACGGCGGATGATCTGATGAAGCCGCGGACGCGTGCGTCGGGTATCTCTCAAGATAATAAAACTGTTATCTTTTTTTTATAAAAAAAAACTTGAGAAAGTAAATTGGCCAATGTGAGCCTGGACACAGTTGACGGTGTGTAAACTTTTTTTAAATTAGTTTTATTCAAAAACGTAGTTTTTATTCAAAACGTTTTATTCAAAAACTACGTTTTTGAATAAAACTAATTTAAAAAAAGTTTACACACCGTCAACTGTGTCCAGGCTCACATTGGCCAATTTACTTCCTCAAGTTTTTTTTTTTTACAAAATCAGAGCCTTTACTTGATTTACTCTTTTTTTTTTTATCTTAACGCTCCATCATCCAGAGAGATCCGTCATCTAAATTGATGGAAAAAACTACCGCGATCAGATAAAAAAAAAAAAAAAAGCCACGACGACTCCGATAGCCAATAAGAAGCCGAGTGCGGTTCGAGATTGGTCATTCCGCGACTCGAGAGTATATTCGCGATCATCGACTCGATTTGCCTAATTCCCGTATCGTCGCGTTTAAATTTTCGACAGAAAATTAAGTAGATTTAATCCGATGCGGCGCGGTTGGAAATTTATCGCGCGGCTTCCGCCACCAACGTTCGAGCCAACGCGCGAGTTCGTGACTGGAAAAGTATTAAGCGGATTCGAAATCGCGTTGTGACACAACGGGGAGGTAGGTATATCTCTCCTGGGGATTTACCTGTATATATATTTACTCGCGCCGAATAATTAGGCTGTTGCGCCTCCCGTGAGAAAAGAGAAAATTCTCGTTTTCCTCCCTCCGCAATAACGGGGAGAATGATTTCGAAAAAAATTAATGAAAGATGAGATGACGCGCGGACAAGTAATAATTTCGAACACTCGTTCGCAAAAATTGCGCGCGTAAATCACAACACGCGCGATTACGACGGTAAATCGACGGAGAGAGAGAGAGAGGGAGAGGGAGAAAGGGAGTTTTGGTACTCTCCCCCGTTCGTTCCGTGCGTTTGTTTTTGTCACGATATTTTATATAGGCTCGCAAAAAGGGACAACGGAAAAGGGCACGTCAGAAGCACGCTACGTGCCTATCATTCTCATTCTATTTAGGAGGTTTATCCGGTACTACGACGAGAGAACGGCTCGAGATATTCTCTTTTTCTCTCTCTCTCTCTCTCTCTCTCTCTCTCCGTTTGTCGAATGAATTAAAATGCAGCGCAGATAGATCCGACGAAATATTACGCATGAAGGCGCGATCTTTTCATCTCGCAGATTGAATAAAGGCAAATTCAACGAGAGACCGTGGGATATTCTCAACGAAAAAATGCATAAATAAAGTGAAGTGACGCGGAACGTCGCAAGCTGTGTCGCGCGAAATGTCGATACTGCTCTATCGAATGTTTTCTTTGGATTATTTTTTGTCTTTTCGCCGGAAAATACGGAATTTTCGAAAGAAATTTGGATACTAACTTTGTTGATTTGCCGCTGCAGCTTCGTGATCGTCGCTCGATCTCGTTGGGCCGCGATGCGTTCCGCCAGCAACGCTTGCTCGAGCTCTTGCACTCGTTCCTCCAGGCTCTCCTGCAAGAAAGAAGAAGAACGTAAATTCGAAACAAGTTTTGAAATAATGTTATTCATCGGACATTATCGCGCGCGCGCGCGTATCGATCGGGCGCGCGATTACACCGATTTCCAATTAACTTGTCGTGCCGTCGGGGAGGGAGAGGGGAGGGATGGGGGGAAACGACGCCAATCCCCGAAGTCCGTTCGTAACTTTTGGCGACGTGATATCCCCGACGTAATTCCCGTTACCCTGGAGTTTTAAGCTGCCTTAACAGGAGCTTAAACTTCAAGATCGGAGAGATCACACACACTCTCGTCCGTTACGTGCGTCCAGAGATTACCGCGCGGGGAGAGAAAAGGTCGCGGCGCGAATTCGGCCGAAAGCGAGAAACTCACTCGTAGAGTCCGGTCGATTTTTATCTCCTTACGACGCGCGCGTTTCGTTCGTGTATAAACTTACTGCGAAATATGTCAATTTGTTCGCGATTTGAATTAATATTATTCCATTCTGGTAGATCTAGTGTTCAAACAGTTCGAAAAGCGATTAAAAAATATCTTGCAGTTAAGTTTTTAAATATTTAAATATTTAAATTAACGGTTCGAAAAGCGATTAAAATATCTTACATTTGAATATTTAAATTTAAAGTTTAAATACTTTAAATTAATTAATCTTTAATTTAAAGATTAATTCTTTGAAAATGTTAGACACAAAAAGTACTTGTACAAAACGCTTCTGATTTATCATCGATGGTTATTAGAACCAGGACGGAATGATAATGAGCGAAAACAGTCCGCCATCCCTCCGCGGGTCTTCGCGGGGCTGTTGGTCGCAATTTGTCTATGTAAGTATTGGACGCGATCTGTTGGATTCAAAGCAACGCAGGAAACGGCATCGAGGACCCTTCCCGAGTTCGCGCGCACGTGAACGGATTCGTATGCCGAGGCACGTAGCCGCAATTCCACCCTTCTCGACCACGTCCACCACCTCCCTACCATCATCGTCGTCGTCGGTGACGTAGTGTGGCAACGCGAGAGACCATTGTTTACCCTCCCCTCCCTCCCTCGACTGTTCGCGCACGAGAAAAACTTTTAAAGCACGCCTTTTTTACTTTGAAATCCGCGCGAACAAAAGGAGAATCGAGAGAATCGTGCTATCGCACGGGAGAATTATACGTTGTGTACGTTACTTACTTTGTTCTTGGAACGTATCGCGTCTCGAATAAATTAATCGAAGCTGCGTGACGGTTTTTTTTTTCAAGGCGGAAGGAAACGCTTTCGTGACGCGCGGTCGTTCTCTCGCGGTCCGTTCTCTCAAAGCAAAAATGTTGCAGACCGGCCAGATCGGTATGCGAGATTGTATTTGCGCGAGACGACCCCCGACGTAACGAATGATATGCTCGCCGCCTCGTTTTGTTTGACACGAACCGCACAACGTAGCGAAACGATAATGAAATGTAAATAAGCACCGGGTGTTTGTTTCGTCCTTGCGGCGATCTTTCTTTGATTATCAAGAGAAAGGGGGAGGAACAATCATAAGATGTCGTTGTACCGACGTATATATATCGGTGGCGAATCGTATAGAATTAGCGTCGGGACTTCCGGGACGTCATTTAAAGTGCGGATCCGCGGCGCGCGACGAGAATCCACTCTATATGCAGAGCTTCCGTTAAATTGCAAACGCCTGTTTCGCCGGAAGGGTGGATATCGTGTAATCAAACCCGAACTGACTCCAGAACAAGCGCTGCGCGCGCGCGCACGACCATCGTCGATTTAATACGTCTTTCGGGGAGAACGGGAGAATCCGGTATCTTGCGTCTATATATAAACGTTAATTTCGACGATTAACTGCCGCAGTCTCTACTCGTCTCTTTAATCACCGTTGCAAGAAATAACACGTGCAATAATTGTTAATCAAACCCCGCTCACAATTAAACGCGAGTTTTCAATTACCGAACAAATTGCGAGCTCTGTCGTGAAAAAAATAAAACAATTTTCGCGAATTAGCGGACCGAAGACCACGAGAGACAGAGAAAGAGAGAGACAAGATTTTGGTGTTCCGCGAAAACAGACATCCTTTATGCAAATTTTGCGAGGCGAGCACTCGAGAGAATTTTCACGGATCCTTCCCTTTCGCGCCTTATAGGCGCGCTGAATTATGGTCGTGATTTCCGGCGAGATGGACCTTCCGGCCTGGCAGAAATCCAGTATACTTCGCGCAGAAAGTGCGCGAATAAATCAAGCGCGCCCAGGGTGTTAGTTTATTGCCATGTAAATCATTGGCGCCGCGGCGGCGACGTTCTCTCGACGGCAGAGTCGATAGAAAAATACGCGCGACGTTCCCATGTAGATTCGCGACGAAATCGAAAGTCTGTCTCTCTCTTTCTCTCTCTCGTGTGCGAAGCAACAGCGCAAAGAAAACAAAAACAACTACGACACGCGATGACACGCAAGTCTGTGTGAATTAAATTTTGTCCGTCCGTCCGTCCGTCGCCCTCATGTCGGAATTAAGTTTCATTTTCAGGGAGTTATCGCTTCCCTCTCTCGCAACTCCTGAAACGACCTGTAGTAGGCGATGTATCGATTATGCTTACCGAAGAGTTGCGTCGGGGGACGCTCCTTTATATCGATGTGGCGCGTGTGTACGTACACACTCCGGTTCGGGTGTGCCGGGGAATTTATAGGCGAAAGTCTTTATGACGTTTTCGTGCGGGCGTATAAGCTTTATCGACACGTTGTTATCTTTATTTACTTCGCGCGCGCCCGCGCGTCTAGATTTCATTTCAGATTTATTTATTTTACGAAACTTGTCGCGTTCTTCCGCGCGATTGTGCACGCCATCTAAATAACAACATCGAGGGATGAAAAAAAAAAAAAATGCGAATCGAGAAATCGGGTTTTGACTTTTAAATAAACCGCAGAACGTAATTTCTCTCTCCGTGAAACTAGAACTCCGAAATTTCTTTCAAATAAGTTGCGTCGTTTTATCGAGTCGAGTTTTTTCCGCGCGAGTACATATATAAAATATTCCACTTCGTGCTCTCGATCTCCCCCTTTCTCTGAGGTCTCGCGCTTGAAAGAAGTTGCGGCCGAAGTGTTTTCCAAAGCGCGTGCGGAAGGATTGATTCTCCCGAGCGATGAGACCGAAAGAGATACGGCGAGAGAAAGAGGCGAGAGGAAGAAGCCAGAGGGGAAGACCCGGAGGATTAAGGCATCGTAAGAAAAGGACGCAACGAGATGGGGAGGGAGAAAAGTCTCTCCTTTTTGTCTCCCTCGACGCGCTCCTTACCTTCGTCGCAGATATTTTAATTTACAGTTTTCGTCAGTTATCGCGCCACCACGGAGTTTTTTTTTTTTTTTATTTTCCATGTGACGAAGCTGATTTCTTTCGCCGTCCCTCATCGGATTTGTATTGTCGCGCATTAAAAACGAAGATTTATCTTTCTCTCTCTCTTTCTCTCTCTCAAAAAAAAGAGAAATAAAATATCAGACGGACTGGAGCGCGGAGAAACGGGAAAAAGTTGAGTGCCGAAAGCGACGTTTTATCGGCATCAATCTTTTGTCCCTTCAGAGAGAGATATTCACCGTGTTGCCGATTGTCGACGCACACATTACGTTAAAAGGAAATTCGCGAAGAAATGTTGTTCGCATCACCACGGCGACTACTGGTGAGCGACGGTGCAGCTTTAAGGTGCAAGGTTGCTGCGACGTTGGAGGACGAAGAACAATGAGGACTGAATAAAGGAGCGCGAAATCACTCGAGGGAGGGAGGGGTTGGCGAGAGAGAAGAAGAGAAAGAGAGAGAGAGAGAGAATGAGAAAGGGGATGAGTGTTCAGACTGCTTGAGCGGACGAGAGGGAAAGGGATGAGGGTTTCGAGAGAGCTCGAAGGGTGGCTAATAGAAACGCGAAGAGCCCGCCTGCCTGTCCGCCTGTCGTTCGACGAACAAAGCTATGCAGGTGCCGGGAGAGAGGGAGAGAGGAAAGATCGCGATGTCAAAAGAGGGGCGAAAAGGAACTGATGATAATCAATACGCGATATGTCGATCTCTCGACTTGCGATCTCCCGAGGAGAGTTTTTTTAATGAAAAAAAAAAGAAGTTTATTTGATCGGAAACACACGAATATCCACCAACGAGAACACATCCGAACGACGACGGCTGGTATTTGTAATGAGATATATCCTCCGAATTCCGACCGAAAGGGGGTAGGTTGAAAAAAAACGGGGAGAATGGTTGAGACAAACCTGGACGTGAAGGAAGAGCGCGCGTTCCCCCAATCAGCCGGTAAATTTTCGCAAGAAACGCGAGCGAGATTTTCATTGCGAAGATTATTATTGCTCAAAAAGACGGGGAAGGGGAGGAGAAAAGAATCTCAAGGAAACACGTCGATTATTTTCTATTTTATGAAACGAATTTTCTCTCGCTTTTGTCGGCTCGCGATATTACGCGGATATGATCTCTCGCGGGTATTTTAATGTGATATTACAACAAAGCACAGGTATATAAATTTTTATAAAACGGATATCAACCGATACAAAGCGCGCGCGCGCGCCTACAACCAGGCGCGGGTCATAAATGCGCTATAAAAGCGAAATAAAATTAGGTGACACGCCGAAGAGATTGCGCGCTTTTATTTAAATCCCATTTGCGGTGCGGCATTTTCCTCGGTATAATAATAACTAGAGAGAGAGAGGAAAATATTCGCGCGCGGCGAAAATTAATCTTCGCGGGAGAAAATTAAATATTTGCGCCAGACGTCGCGTGTATGCACGACGATATACGCGTGTGTACGTGTGCAATTTTTTTTTTCTCGCGAAACACACACGCCGCGTGATCGTCGCGCGAACGATAAAGCGGTTTCCTGTCGTCGAACCGGGTATACCTACGTCGTCGTGTATCCGCCGTAATCGATCTCGCGGCGCGCGAGAGATTCTCACACGTCTTCTCTCTTGGCATTTGGATCGTATTCCAGATAGGCCAGTGGCATTGAACACAATATCGCGTATCCGTGTTGGGTTTATGTATTGCATCGCTCCGCGAAACGATAAGCGAAGCGTGACTGCGCTCTCGCCGGACCTGTCGCAAGACATGCATCGTCACCAAAAGCAATTGCGACCTTTTGATGGACAAAGACTGCGTGCGTGCGTGAGTGTGCGACTAAAAGATTTATTTAAAAAAAAAAAATCAACATTCAACAGAGATGAATAGATTTGATGCTTGGCAATCGTCTAAAATTTGTACACCTCAAACCACACTTGAGTATTTCGATAAGGAATTCTTATAGAAATGTCCGAAATAAAAAGGAAACAAAAAAAAAAAAAAGAAAGAAACACCCCCGAGAGAGATCGACTCCCGCACACATTCTCCGGGTCTTTGTCGTCAAGGGTAACGGAAACAAAATAATTAGATATAGAAAACAATCCCTTTTCTATACCTGTTTCCCGCGCCTGACAAAAGGATTGGAAGAGGGACGCGATTCACGGGGCAAGGAAGTCTTAACAGTCGTGTAATCGCGTAAACCTATGCCTCCCGGGCACCGACAGCGGACAACTTCGTTCGGTGCGTTGTTCTCAATTATGTCACGTGTTAATCGTCGTTGTTGCAAACGGGAGCGGACTCTCTCTCTCTCTCTCTGATTTTATTAGCTTGCGCGAATCAGGAGCGCAAAACGAGGCTCGTTACGAAGTCGTTACGAAGTCATTTCGCGAAAAAGGGTAGCGACACGTCTATCCACTTTTCGCTGGCGGACACGCAATCTAATTTTTGAGAGATGACAGCTGCGACGACGACGACGAAGGCACGCGCGTTTCACGACGACAAGGAAAAGGAGGTTCCTTATCGTCCTTTCAAGAGAAGGACGTAATAATAAATTAACATCGAACAAGCTTTTCGTTGGAGTCCGAAGTGTTTCGTGAAATTCCTCAGCGTTTTCTCGAGCGCGAAAGTGCTGATTTTGTTGGTAACGAGAAAGAAGTTTACGAGAACCCGGAGAATTGTTAAACGTGCGCAGCACGACACGTGTTTTCACAGACAACGTTGCGCTTGAGGCAAATTCGCGCGCGGAAGTTGGACGCGCGCGGACGAAAAAAAAAAAATAATAATAATATTTCGCGAAACAGAAGTCGGCGATTTCACGAAAAATTTCTCTCCGACCGGTTGATTATCACTCGTAAATATGTCCGATGCGACCAGTACGCGGAGAGACCACCTGCAGCGAAGGAAAAAAACGGACTAACAACATTTAAACCGCCCGTCTGTACAAACGACTTTGCGCAAACGACAACTCGTAAATTATCTCTCGGCCGTTCGCGCGCGCGCGAGAACGTTTTGTGCCACTTACAAGCGAGACTTTCTCGCGCGCGAGAGAGACTCTTCTACGAAACGTAATAATGATCGGCTTCCTTAAGTGCAAGTAATACGAGCGAAATATAAAACTAGCGCGCATGCCGATCGGCGTAATTCGACGCTCCGAAACTAAAACAATCTAGTTTTAAATCTCCTTTTCTTCGTCTAAATGTTATTTGCACTTACATTTTGCGATAAAATACACACGTACAAAGTTATTTGATATAATCCACGGGGTTACACTCGCACACATCCAAGAGAGAGAGAGAGAGAGAGAGAGACAAATGGCGAATTTGTCGGAGCGTTAACGTGCATGGTGCGCGCGCACACATTTTCGGGTATTCTGGCTTATGTTAAACAGATACGGCCGGCCGAGCCGGATAATAGCCTCGCGCTTGTGTAAAGTGCTCGAGCGGCTGCGAAAGGGTCGTCGATGCCGCTTCTCGAGGTGGCGGGTGCAAAGTGAATTACCGGCATCGTTGAGCCGTAAAAGCGCAACAAAGAGCGGAGAGACGGAGACAGCAGGAGGACACGGGAGGAGAGGATAAGTAGATAACGCGATTAATGCACACGGCCACATCGGGAATCCTTCCTGCTTTCCCGAAGGTGCGCAGACGGTTGGTTCGGGGGGGAGGAGGGAGAAGAGGGAGGGGGATGGGCTGCAAGTCGAGATCTCGCACCGGTGCGACTTCGCGCCGAGGGAAACGCGCGCGCGAGAATATTTGTGTGTGACTTCCTTCTTTTTTTTTTCTCTCTTTAAATAAAATCTGAAATTCCAACTTGCGGCTTATAATAAATCTCACGTAAATTGCGTATATATGAAGAAAATTCATTTTGCTACATTACGAGCGTGCGTATATACGCGGAGCGCGCTATATAATACCTATATACCGCGACACGCGTCGTGGAAGCGCGCGATTACGCGTTTTTGTGTTAGTTGTTGTCGGTTTAAAAAAAAAAAAACGGCAGAGAAGGAGCGCGGGAAAACGCGCACGCCGTAAATAATCCGTGCGGCGGGGCCGCCGCACTCCACTCGCGTATAAAGCGCTGTCGAATTACATTTGCATCTGTAAGAACGCGAACCGAAGCCGGGAGGCAAAACCTTGCGCACACGTGACGGCAAACACTCGGAGGCGGGCGTTAAAGCCCGGGAAGGAGGATTTATGCGACCGTTCGTTAGCGATCTACGCGAGTAGCAGTATATTAACGGTACACGCGATTTTATCCGGAAGTGCGTACATATATATATATACATACGTATATGCGTATGTCTATGCGAGCGATAAAAGCGAGTAAAGCGATGATTTAAGCAAAAACGGCCGCGCGAATGGTCTTTTAACCCGCGCGCGCGTGTCTAATATCGTATGTGATATTACACTTGCTCTCGGTTAAACAGCGCGTGTACTCGTAAATGAGATATACATTTTCTATTTATACGTACACTGAAACATCATTTCTCTATGAAACAACTCGCTCGTAAAACTAAATAATCGGACGTGTTGAATTTTTTTCAATCGCGCCGACGAACTTAACAAATTTGCTCGGAGATCGGAGCGGGGATAAACGCGCAAAAACAAAACGACGAGAGACAAAGCTGTGTATTGCGGAAATTAGCGCAATTACGTTGAAGCCCCGTACGTCGTCGCCGTTGCTTTCTCTTTCTCTCTCTCTCTCTCTCTCTCTCCAACACGGACGCGCGATAACGAGACGTGGTAAACCGCGCCGCGCAGCCGGCCACGACGATATCGCCCCGTTCTCGCAATCAAGGCTCGATTAATTGCAACAACATGATAACCGCGAACACAATAAGCCCCTCCTCCTTCTCCGCGGGAGGTAAATTCTTAGCGTACGCGGCGCGCGTTCGTTGCCGCCCGCAAGGTGGTTGACGATCCCCGGCCCGGTCGGCTTGCGTGCGCCGCGTATATGCACGTCGCGCCGTTTATTTATCGCTGCCGATTACGCGATCGAACGACGACAACGGTCGTTCGCTTCAAGGCTTTGGTAATTCGCGAAGTGCGAGATATATTGTTCGCCGAAATGCCGGTTTTTTTTTTCAATAAAAAATAATTTAAATAAGGATAAAGGAAATTTAATTGATTCCCCCCCAGGATTACAACATTTTTCTACATTCCACTTCTACTATTCACGACCCAGTCAAGCTGATTCTGAGACCCGATTCAGTTCGCTTTTCAATCGATAAACTCGACTTGAAAGAGACCGGCCCCGGAAAAATTCAACTCGGTGTGGATTCGAACTCGGGACCTCCCACTCGCAGCCCTCGCACTCAGACCGCGAGGATCCACTGGATCGGTGAATTAAAAATAATTTAAATAATTTAAGATTTTCTTCCTCTCGCGACTGTAACTTCAGCGCGCGCAATAAATTTGTCGCGCGATTTTATTTAGTTTCTTTGCCACATCACAGGAGGCATCACACACAGTGTCTATAGATCGTGCGCAGGTCGATGCACTTTCGAAGATTCGCACACGTCAAGTCGAATGTCGATGCGCAGCGAGGATAGACAAAGGATCGATTGTACGGCGGATCTGCAACCAGTAGGGTCCTTCCATCGGCAGCTTATCGATGCGATTTAACTCGGTACACGCAACACAAAGGGCAACCTCGAATCGAAAACGAAAGCGTCTCGCGTGCGCGTGCGCAAAGAGAATTTCAATTATCGGCTCGCAAATTGATTCGGTTTGTTGCTATGAGTTTGCGTAGCGCACACCACACACACGCGCAGTACCGCGATGATATGAATCCCTCTCTTCGGTATGGCCTTTAACTCCCTTCTCCCCTCACCGTTTGCTCGGGAGGGATTTTTCGTTCTTATTGACTTGCGTCGTCCGGCGCAAAAACAAAACCAAGAAATGTCACAACGTGATTTCGGCGCGGCTTATTGCGCGATTTATTCGCGCGGCGTGTTTCCGCTCGGGGCGCAAATGTAAAACGCGACATCCCAAACTGACGACAGGCTGAGCGACGACATCGGAAGGTACTTTACGTCTGTTTGGCGTAAGGATTTACAAACCCCTTTTCCCGCATTTCTGTTTTTCTTGTGCGTGTCTCTCTCTCTCTCTCTCTCTCTCTGTGTGTGTATATTGCAATTTGTATATAACTTGAAAAATTGACAAAAATATTTTTGTGCGTGTCGCACATCAATATTTTCACGTGCGTGTGTTATTAAAATATATCATTACGTAAGTTCCGAAAGAAGCGAAGAAATATATCGCCGACCCGAGAAAATAGCCTGGTTGAAACGATAATTCGCGAATATATGTGTGATAGATACGGCGCATTTCCGGGGGAGGGAAGGAGGATTTCCGTGCGCGCTAGCTATTTATGCTCTTGAGAGAGACCGGGCGTGTTGCAAGCAAAACAGTGTAATCAACCCTCGAGAAGTCTCACGAGCCGATGACCCGCTCGCGCGGCTTCGATACCTAAGCGCGCGCGATGAATCACGGGCAAACCGCCGCGATAGGATTGTTCCGTTGATAATCGAGTGCAGCCACACGAGAGACGTAAATCACACGCTGTGCTCGAGCTTCTCGTTATCTCGGTCCATTCGCCTTTTCCTCCACCCGCCGAGTGTACACAAAAGTCAAACGGTTTCGTAACGCGAACGCGACTTTTGCCCATTTAGATAAAAACCAGGAGGAGGGGTGTAATTGAATTCCCACCCTAAAAATTCTCTGTACGTTCGACACTTCAAATACACAACATACGTGAAACAAAGCAAAGATAACGTGTTCGACGTTAAAATTTTTTTTATTTCAAAAATACATTCCTTTATTTTATAATCAAGAAAAGACGAGAAGCTGCGACACGATTTTCGATTCGCCTCTTTCGTTCGTGCGCGTATATACGCGCGGGATATATACTGTACACCGTAAGAGAAAAAGCGATTTGCGTGCTAAGACTGTTCTCGAGCCAAACGAGTATCTCGCCGTATCGTAGATTTTCTTCGAGAGAGAGAGAGAGAGAGAGAGAGAGAAGCTCTCCCACAAAGAAAGCGTGTTCCGCGCGCCATGCGATCTACACGTGTCCGTCTCTCGCTGCTCTCTTTTTGTCCTTGAGGGCCGATCGAATGTGAAATTACGCGGTGGTCTCTACTCCACGAGATAAAGAGACGGAGAGACGGCGGAAAAGAAGAGAAAGCTTAGGATAAAACGGAGAAGGAGGTAGGTGGGTAGGTGGTGTGGTCCGTGCAGTGGATAGCTCGGTCGACGACGATAATGTCCGACCGTGAGCGTTATTCCAGCGGGGTTGGGATGGTTTGCTCGCGCCGGGTTCTTATTCCGCGCCAGGACGACTATTTGTTCCACGCAACGCGTAAATTACCGACAATCTCGTGGGGAGACGAAGAAGCAGGCGAAGGGTAACCCGACGATGTTGTACCCGTCGTTGCGACCTTGTAATTGCGCCCTCGCTACGACCTCTGCCACGATGGTGCGGCACCACCAGCGCGCACCATCTGCAAAACTTTTTGAGAAAAAGAGAACTTCACTTGCTCTGAATAAAAATATCATCTTGATACCGAGAGAAACGTGCTCTTGTTCACTTTTTCTCCCTCATCGGTCTTCCCCCCTTTTCTTCTCCCATTCGTTTTATTCTTTTCGTTCGTTCTCTTTTCCTTCTCCCGCACTCGCGCACAATTTTCTTTCCACATTTCCCGTGCTCGGGAAAACGAATTGTCTGGCTGGCTCAACCCAGAGTCTTTTCCTACCCCATTCGCTTCTAACCTCTAGCACCGCGCACCGCGAGTCTCACACAGATGATCTCTTCATCCCGACCGGGTAACCAGTCTCGTAATTGTCGACAATCTCTCTCGCAGACTCAGCTCACGGCGATCCGAACATCTCTCGACCTCCCCGAGAGAGGCAAAACTTGAGAGCTCCCGACGAGTGGATAATACCACCACTAAGTATTAGCGAGATTGGTTATTAGAAGATTAGACCAGACTCGGGTCTGAAGATGGCCCGTCTGAACGCCGAGTTCGCGATCGGTTATTGGAAGATCGACGTTCGCGGCAGACACAAATGTGTCTGCTGTGTGTGTGTGCGCGCGTGACGTTGTCCGCGCGCTCCTCGAGAATAAATGTACTTGAAATTAAATACTTCAAATACTCTCTTTGAGAGAGCCAGTCTTTTCTCGTCGCGAGCTTGACACGGTAATTCGCGATCCTCTCGACGCGCGCAAGACAAGTGGATAAAAGACGTTCCGCGAAAACTTATACTGCTCGTAAATTTGCACCGCGCGCCATACTCGAGAGAATTTTCTCTCTTCTTCCATCCATCGTCAGAATTATTTTCGGCCTCGGTGCTTTCGATGATCCCCTTCGACCGATCGATCATCGAACACGTCGCGGTATTGTAATTGCGCGTAAAAAGCCCACGTTAGTCCACAAATGGATGGCTGCTCACGAAGAGACTATGTCAGAGAAAATGTTTTTATTCGCAAGCAAAAAAAAAAAAAAATTACACGGTCGCAACTTCTCGCTCCCTTCCTTCGTTACAATCGCGCGCAGCCGCAATACGAAGAAGGAAACCTTCCGAGCTTTCTCGACACTAAATTCTCGCCATGTTTTGCCTCGTTTCTTCTCGGCAATATCTTCGTGACGTATACATTAGGATAATTGGCTCCCGTACTAAAATCACTAGACCTCATCGCGCGGAATCGCGATGAGATTGCTAATATCGGCGGCGCCCGACCGACTTGTTTCTTCTGCAAATTCAACAAACGAGAGAGCGCGCGCTCGCAGATTGCGGGGTTTGCCGCGCGCAATTGGGAGAACATAGAAAAAAAAAAAGCTGCGGGCGAGGCGTTTTCGCAATCCATCCGCGTAATAACGTCTTCTCCTCCACCCCCCCTCCCATGCCCCCTCGTCGCATGAACTGATTTCGTCCGACAGTTCGGAAGAGGCGAGTCGCATCGATCGGAACCGAAGAAGTGACGGAAAAAAAAAATGTCTCTCTCGTTTTGTTCGCAATTTTTTAAATTATATTTTTATTATTATTTTGCATATGTGACAAAGAAAATACAAATTTTAGGAGTCGCGTCGTTTATTTGTGACCCGCGTTGCACCCTCCCGCGAGGCAATTTCACAACACAAATAACTCACACAAATAAATAAAGTGAAAAAAAAAACAAATACGAGAGCAAACTACACGCTCTCTCGTATATTCCCGGACGGTTACGTATATGCGCGGGCGAAGTTTAAAATTCCATATTTATAACGTCTCCCTTTCCACCGCCGGACATTATCGTTCGCGTGGCCGGGCGAAATGACGGATATGCGCGTGGTACGTACGTACGGGGAAGAGCGGCCGCCGCCGCCGCCGTCGAACACGTTCGCGAATCCGGGGATTTAGCGACAGACAAAGTTAATTCGACGGCAAGCTCGATCGTCGGCCATTCGGTCGACCGCTTTACATTCAAATCTCGAGTTTTCGAGCTGGACCACGCGCGCGAACTTCCGCTCGCCTCTCGTGAATTACGATTCCATCCCTCTACGCGTATTTCCTCTCTTTTCTTCTTTCTTCTCTCGCGCCCTTTCTCTGTCTCTCTCTCTCTCTCTTTTATGCGATCGTCTCGCCAACGGCGCGGCCTTACAAGCGGTCCCCGTGGAAATGATTGCTCCGACGTGAGAGACGTCTCTACCTCATTAGGCATTCCTTCAGTCTGCGGTTGTGCCCGCGCGCGCGCAATGAGGTACGACCGTTCATATCCGACGAGAGGAGAAGCAGATAAATAGACAAATAGACAGATAGATAGATAAACAGATAAACGCGAAAAGGTTCGTCGTGTGTTGCGAGAGACCAGTTTTGTTTTACGGATAGTCGCGGCGGTTAAAAAAAAGGCCACCGGTCGACCTTGCGCGTTTTCCAGGGGAATTCTCGGCGGTGTGGAAGCGTCTCCACGCGCGGAATTAAATATCCCGGTGGAATTAAGCGTCGCGGCCGAAAAATTTTCAGGGAACGCAAACGCGAGAAAAAAGGGAAGGACGCGGAGTAAAAAAAAAAAAAAAAGAAAAGAAAGAGAGAGAAGGAGGGAAGGAAGGAACGCAGAGAGCCACGCGGGTTCTGCAACAGCCTCGGCTTTGGCGGCGTCCATAACGCGATTAATGACTCGCTCCTGAAGAGCCTAGCGATGCGTATATATGCGCGCGCACACACGCGCGCGCGTTTGTGAAAACGCGTTTGTGCGATATTTAACCGGACGAACTCATGCGAGTCCGCGTGCCTCCGCGAGATATATCACGCTTAATTGTTTTCCGTAAAAGGAAACGGCGTTAAATAGCTTGCGGTTATTCGCGTGAGTTACAGGACGACTTGCGCGCGCGCAGAAGCCGAGAAATTATCATCGCGCGCGCGCGCGAGCGCGAGAGAGAGAAAGAGAGAAGGACAAAATACTTACTTGCATAGAAACGGTAGAGCAAAGATTCATGCTTATTCCCGTCCGCGGTTCGAACGCCGCGGATTACGTTTTAGTCGTGTTACGCTGCTTACGCTACAATGTTAATGAAATTCTACGATCGGTCTCACCGCGCGCGCGGGAAATATGAAACAAAAATTCATTTTCTAACACACGGCTGTAAAGAGGCTCCATTGCCACAAGCGTAAATTATTGAGAACGCGGAAAATTGCCTCTCGTAACTCTCGAGACGGGATTTCAACCGAGATCGTCGCCGTTTGCGACGATTCTTCGAGCAGCTTCGCACGCTGCCGGGCGCAACGCAGCGGTCGGTCGCTCGCTCGCTCGTTGTTTCTTTTTTTCCCCTCTCGCAAATACGCGGCACCTTCAATTACCGCGAATCTAGACCGGACTGTGGATAACCGCGACTGCAGGCTGCTTGTTTCCATAATTTAACGGAAATCGTCGGACGTATTCCCGCAGCTAACACGCTGCTGCTGGACGCGGGCGCCTGCTGCACGCGGAGAATTTTCTTGCAATATTTCTCCGCGAGCGGAATATTTCCGAAGAGTCTCATCACGCTCCGTTACTCTCTCTCTCTCTCTCTCTCTCTCTGCCTTCCCTCACCGATATTAACTCGTCTCTTCTCCCGCTCGGCAACTGCACGCTTGTACCAACCTGACGGGACGACCGATTTACGGTTAGTAGTGAGGAACTTCTCCGTGGCCTTAGCGCGGAAGATACCGACCGACACGTCGCGGTTATATTTAGAAACGAGAGAGAGAGAGAGAGAGAGAGACGTATGGACGTTATTAGCGGATTATTGATAGACCTGCGCAACACGAGCGCGGATCATTCGCGACGTCGAAGCGAATTCGGGACGTTTCAAGATATCGCGGATCGACGTTCGCCATCAGTTTTATTCTCTCGCTCTTGAGATTTGCGTGTAATTTATATAATACGGCGATATATTAAAGCGCGCTCTCTCACGTCTCGATAAAATCGTAATGGGGACAGAGAGGTGGGGACGGAAATTACGACCAAAATCCGAGATAGGATACCTACTGAAAAAGTGATATCTCTCGTAAGTCGTACAAAGAAAACTCAAGAGCCGTTGCTCATAATTAACGGTACTCTGAATTCGGGACGCTATAAAAAATATCCACGAGCGAGCGAATTATCGTCCGAAAGAAACCGAACGAAATTCGCTTGGAAGACTTCGCGCGCGCTTTCTCTTCCTCTTTAACGAATTTTTCACGATGTCGCCTCAACAACCGTCGTGTTGCCGACGACGCTTCTTATTCGCGGCCGAACGTATTATATCGTTTGCTATTATTCGACGTAATCGCGATTAGATTAACCTCCTCGTTCGTCGCAAAAAATAATAAGGGACGAAAGAGGAGCAAGGAAAAGAACACGTGACAGAATCGTTTTCCGCGCTAAGCTCGAGTGAAAAGAATAAAGCTCGGTCTTCCGCATAATGGAAAAGATAACCGGGACTCCCATCTCGTCCGCGCGCGCGCGCACGGACTTAACAAAATCCTCTCATCCTCTCTCGTCGTCATTTCGACGAGCTCTCGGTAAAACGGCATATTATAACGCCGCGTAACGAGGATCTCTTGAGACCCTGATCGCGTACAAAAGTAATCGAGAAAAGGACCTATTGCAGAACACACACACACACATACACACGACAGATATAGGAGATACCAATTACAGTTATCGACAATTTTAGAGATTGCCGTGCTGCAGACTCTTCGAAATTCTTAGTTTCGCATTAACACACGCGCGACCGACGAAGGTTTCAATTTAACCCGATAAAAATGTGCTCGAACACGATGTCGCAATAAAAAAACAAAACAAAAAAAAAACAATATTCCATTTCGCAGTGGAATATCGAGGAAAGGACAACCGAGCTATTTTTCACGACTCGATAAATCATGACGCGAGAGAAGGCGAGGCTCCGCTGTTCTTATTCTTCTTCTTCGTCTTCTTCTCCTCTGTGCGGTATTATACCGGTCATTATTTACGCATCCTGCCACGAGCAGAACAAAGGATCGACCCGCGGCCGTTTACATTCCCGAACCCCTATAATGTTACCGGGGGCCTCCCGATACAGGCGGAGAAAAGTATATATCCCATCCCCCTTTTTTTCCGCGTCGTAGAAAACCGAGCTCGTTGCGAGGGATTAAAGTTAACCAAGTGTGTTCTCACGTGTCGAATCCTTTCGTTCTTCGAAGGTTTTAATTTTATTTAAAAAAAAAAAAAAAAAAAAAGATTTTAAGCTCTATTTTAATAAATTGTATGTCGAAGTAACGCGTGTGCGGTAGAGAAACATTAAGATAACTCCTCCTCGGATAAACATGCAGATATACGGGGATCGGAGAAGCGGAAAGATTTTGACCTTGCCCGAAGTTGTCGGCCATATTTCCGCGCGCGCAGGCACGAGCGACAGGTTCTTCAAGCATTTACGGGGGTTTGCCGCGTCTGTCTTTGAGAGAGAGAGAGAGAGAGAGAGAGAGAGAAAGAGAAGAAGGAAGGGGGCAGATAGCGGGCCATTCAGAAAAGGTTAGTCGGCGAATATCTGGGACTTTATGACGTCGTAAAGTCCTTTAATGATCGCCCGGGAGGACCCGCCAACTTTACGCGCATATCGCGCGAGCGAGAGAGAACGAGGAAACGAGAAAGAGAGAGAGAGAGAGAAAGAGAGAGCGAACGCGATTCTGGAAACCGCGGGTCGAGCAATCTTCGAAATGTCGTTCTAATGTAAAACCCCCGACGGTGAATTTACGTAATCCGCTCGGGAGGAATATCGCGACTACTTTGCGCCGGTGGCGTGTTGAAACTGTTAGGCCGCGCGCACAAGCGACGGCAAGTACTATTTCAAGATTGATTCCTATACTGTGTAAAAAGAGTGAAATATATATATCGTTGATATTAATTATGTCCGCGATATATACGTCGAGCTAAAGACTTGCTTTTATTGTTCCAACCTAACCGAGCGTCCCTTCACGATTGCGTATACGAAATCGTTGAGTCACAGTGTCTGATCACGAAATCCGCTTGTTTGCTCGAGAGTGAGAGAGAGAGAGATGTGTTTCGGACGTCGTTCCATCTTGTTGTCAGCTCTCGGGGTTTGCCGCGACGATAATCCTTCATCCTGTCCGTCCGAAATTTGACGGAGAAGGTTTAAGCGAAGTAATGAAGCGAGCGCGAACTGTGCCATTAACAAACATATTTACCCGACGCGTAACTTCAAACGGCTCGATGCGCGGGAAAGGTTTTAATTTCCTTGCTTCGATATGTGTATATATATGTATGTATGTATAAAGTGACTAGAAAGTCCATCTCTAATCTGTCCTGCCGGAAGTTGGCGCATTTAAGTTCGCGGTCATTAATCTCCCGGCTGTTTCAATTGAACTGATTATCGCATGACACGCCAGCGGCGCATTTTCGTTTCGGGATTAACAAGACGAGCGTTTGCCTAATCGAAGTATAATTCGTGATTAATCTCCCGCGGATGTGATTAATCTTTTTTAATGACTCGGTCGGCGACGCGAATTTATCTCCCGACAAGTCGGCTCGTTGGTTTCCGAAAAAAAAAAATAAAAAAAAAAAAATTGTTAAAAATTGAAATTTCATTTAAAACAAAGCGTGAAAAACAAAACTGTTTTCTCGCGCAACGACGAAAGTAATAAAATCACACATGTCTGTTTTTATTTACGAGCACTTTTTTAAATATAATATCGTACAACACAAACATTCGTACTTTTGACCGGTATTCCCTCTAATTAAAGTGCACCACCTGCGTGCGTAATTATAATAAAAAATCGCAGCCGCGAAATTAAAAGCCGCCGTTTCTTTCTTTTTTTTTTCCACGCGATATATATCGATGCATACCATCTGCCGCGGCTTGACTGCCAATCGTCGCCAGGAAATTCATTAGGAAATATACTCGCCGCGGCGGCGGCGGCGGCGGTATTATGGTAAACGCGGTTTTCGTGGTGTAGAACGAGACGACGTCGAAGGGGGAGAGAGAGAGGGTGGTGGCGAACGGGGAATTTGGAGGGTGGCCGGCAACACAAAACCGACCGTCCGATATAACGGAGAGGGATTGGTACAATCGAGAGAGCGAAATCGATAACTCATCTGCCGCCGTTCCACCTGTGTGCTCTCCACCCGGTTGTGTCAATCACACCGCGCGCCGTTATCGGCGATGCCGAGTGTGCAAACTGTTCTCGACGATTGACGCGAATTTATCGCGCCGTTGTGCCGCGAGAGTAAGCCCGTCACGTCGTACACGTGTCCGAATAAAAGGCCCCATTTAGACGAAACCCTCCTATTGTTAATGCGGTGTCGATCGCGTAGTGTAACGACACATCGTCGCGATATCGTCCGACACACACACACATACACACGCCTACTTGCGTAAATCGCATTTTTTACACACAAACGTTGTACCAACACATGTTGCGGGACGCAATCGCGCGTTCCGTTCGTGAAAACGCCCTATTAGCACAACGCGCACGGGCGGCGATCTTATATTCCTCCGAGATGGAATCTTCTCTCTTTCCCTCGGCTTTTCGTGACGCGCGGCAGCATTGTTCGACCTTGTCGTCGGTGACGACATAGGCGAGAGAGCCTTATCTCGGCGATTCGCGCGTGACTGGGCCCCGACGGAAGAGACGAAGGAAGCGACGCGGTCGAAAGTCCAGAGAGAGCGACGACGAGAGAACAAGGACGAAAGGAGAAGCGTGCAAAAGAGGGAAACGTCGAGATGACGGCAAGCAACGACGTTCGATAACGTTCTTTTCTCTTTTCGCTTCTTGGTGTGGCGCGCCGCCCGCACATCGCGACGCACAAAACGCCTCCCGACGACGCAGCAGCCGATGCATCGGCTGCTGCGACTGCACTTTTCACCCTCTCTCCGTGTTGAAATCCCTTTCCTCTCGGAAACATCGACGACAACGACGAGCCGAACAGAGAGAGAGAGAGTGTCGTCGCGCGCGTGTGAACAGGTCGCGGACTATTATATATTTCCCGTTTCGAGAGAGAGCGCGCGATCGAGATTTAATCTTCCTTTTAAGGGAAAAGCAACAGGAGAAAAAAGGAAGAGAGCAAAAGATCAAAGACGTTGTGTTTTTGAGAGTAGCGCGTGTTGCCGTGACGACCGCGGGGGTCTACTTGCTTAGATCGCGTCTCGAAAAATAGGAACTTCTATACGCGCGTATAGGTGGTCGTGCGATAACGAACGATCGTGATAAAGCGAGAGACCGGTAATTAAGATCGCTTCCCTCCCCCGAGGCGTATACTTCGTCGACGCTCGTATACTCTGCATTTATCGATACCGCGGTTTTTGCAGCTACTTACTTTCCGCCGAGGCTGCTTTGTAAATCCGTCTCTCTGAGAGAGAAATGTGTGTGTGTGTATTTAGCGGTGTGTTTATCTTTCAAAGGTACTAACTTTATCCCGAAACCTGTCCGTTACACACACGCGCGTCTTCGAGAGCAAACGCGAAACTCAATGTGTAAAACTTAACATTACGCCGTCGAAGAGAGAATTATCTCTAGACGTCAAATATTCCCGCAGTGTTTTTTGTTATATGAACAATTACATTTTGTCATTAAAATTGGCAACTTCGCTTCGCGATTAACGATCGCGGCGCGCAAGTCTTCGGCGCGCGAGAAAAAGCTTATTCGTGTCTCCATAAATGTTAATTAGCAAATAATTAAACCGCGGTCCCTATCGCGAGGTTTATTCCTAAAGGACGACCGGGGGATAGGTAGGTCGTCCGAAATCAGCGGACGCGCATCTGCTGCTTTTTCTATACACGTCACCGGAGTAGAAACGCGTAACGAAGAATTATGCGCTCGACGGTACAGTGACAATTCACCTTTGCGCGACACATTGCACGCGTTTTTGCATCCTTCACGCGTGCGCTCGGCTCGCGCGCGCGTACATATTTCAATTAGGTTACACCAGGGAAAATGAGATATTGCGCTTTGGCCGCGGGGCGAAATTATTATTGTGCGACAAGTCACACGAAATATTGCGTGACATTGCGATATTGTTGCGCGTTAAAATATTTAAAGAGAGAGAGAGAGAGACACGCGAGAGAGACATACACCGCGATCGTTGGCAAAATTTTCGCCTCGGTTAGCAAACTGTTCGTCAACTACATCATTTGTCAATTTGCGTATATATTTCAAAACTCGAATATTTAATTTACGCATTTCAAATTTTGTAATAATTTAATTAACGCGTCGCGTTATCAAAACGCGAATCGTTCCCTCGTTTGCATCGCAAAGTAGTCGCGAGAAAATGAATGATCGAGTCGAGTCGCCGATCGATCGATTACGATCGGCACGCAGTAACTCAAGAACTCCTCTGAAAATACAAGTGCGGCTACTAAGTGCGGTCCGCAACAGGTTCTTAACTTCCTGCGCGCGCGATGTGTCTCGCTAAGAACCGTTTTCAACCGCAAATTCCTCCGCATTTAATCCGCGAGGTTTGTGATTAGTCTTTTATAAATATCTCGGAATATTGAGTTTAATAAAAACGCGCGCGTTTACTCGTTTGCATTTTAAACAGCAGAACTTTCTTGTCTATCTGTTGCATTGACGCGGAGCGCTATACGCTCCAATGCGTCAATAGTCTCGCAATTTTTTTGTTTTTTTTCTCGCGGCGAGAATTTTCAATCACCGACTGAAGGAGAAAATCGCCTTCTCTTTTTTGCGCGTTTCGCGGTCGCGCGAATAAACGCGCGGCGAACGAAAGTGCGGGCTATAAAGAAATATAAACGGGACTTTCAATTCGAGCTTTACGATCCCGCTAATATCGCGGCAAAGGGTCCGGGAATCTCAAAGCGTCGAGTAATTACGTTTGTTGTGCTGCCAAACTATATACGATCGTTATTATACATTCGAGCAAGCGTCAAAGTAGCCGAAACGCATTCCGCCTCGCGATCGCAAAACAAGGGAGTATACCTTCGAGAAGTGACGTTTTGTAACTTATTTTTTCAGAGCATTCCATTTGCCATCTCATTTAATTTGGTTTACTTTTTGTTTTAATTGTAACGTAACACACACACACACAAATTCGAAGAAAGAAATTCGAATCTCCTCTCTCACGTCTTACAATAGACTGTAATAATTGTAATAAACTATAATGAGACTATAATGACTCGAGTCATTTGAACTAATTGTAACTAGTGTTTATGTGTGTGCGTGCGAGCGTGCGATCGTTATTGAGAATTTCTAGGCTGCGCTCGCGACGTTAATTCCACGCATTAACATCCGTTGAACAAAGCGAAACGTTGTTCACGCGCCTTCCGTAGACACGATAGCGCTAAGCTAGAGAACGTACTTATGTATTTAGCTTACGCGTACATACACACACACACACACGCACGAGCTATTATTAGCCGACCACCTGTGCGACCCGAGGCAATTGCTCTCTCACAATCGGCTGCATACGTCTTGAACCCTCTCTTCAGGGCCGTATCGATTCCGAGATAGCACCGGGCGCTTCTTCGCGCGCAATCGACCGCGCTTCTCTGCGCTACCGGTTTTCCAGAAAGCGAGATTAAACGGCTAATTAACGGCTGCCGGTCGCACACACGCTGCGAAATAAATCGAAAACGCTCGGATGTCTGCGCTCGGTGTGTCTATTAATAGATAATATCTCTCTCCCGTGCGTACGCGATACACCACACATTTCACAGAAAGCTCCGCGTAAACCGCAAGATATACTTACGCAATATTTATTTACAGGGCGTAAATGATTCCGCGAAGTAGTATTATTACGCGAGATTATTCCCTTACGTAACGAAGGAGATACACAATATGTGCGCGAGAGACCGCGGCGTTACACGTCGTGAAATTCGTTTGCGGCGCATTCGTTGTAACGTTGTTATTTTGACCAGACCGAAATAATTGGAGATAATTCTCCGGGTTGTTGTTTTTTAATCGATCGCCTCTCGACCGTGTGTTAGCCGATTAACGTCAGTAATCGCGTCTGCTTCCGCGATTTAATTGTAAAATGGCCCCTCACCCCCTCTCCCCCCCCCGGCTATTGTTTACCAAATCTGATGATAACGCGCGCTGTATCATTAACAAGGAGAGAGAGAGAGAGAGTACAAAAAAAAAATAAATCCGGTTAAACACCGCGGACAATGCGAAATCTGTTTTTCGAACCGTAAAAACAGATTCGATCAAACACACACACACACACGGATCAGTAAACGCGCCAAGTACAGAGCGCAATTAAAATTGCACACGCGGTGCGTGCAATCATTTACAGTAAGCGCGGTAACTGTATCCGGTGTATCGGAGAAAAGAAACGCGCGCGTTTATATATCGTGGAAACAACATTCATAAAAAATTCATACGAACGTTACTATTTTTAGATTCCGCCCGTTACGCGAAAATTTTTTTTTTTTTTTTTTTTTTTTATTTTCCACGCTTTCATAAACGATCTGATTATCTCTCAGTGTGCGATTACGCTCATTATATTTTATACATGATTCCTATCGAGGTCCCCGCGCCTTCGGCGCGGAGTTGCGCCGCGCGCGCGTATTATGTGTGACGTCAAAATTAAGTTGCAATAAAACGAACAACACGAGCAAACACAAGCGGAGAAGGTCGACCGACTATATAGCTCGTATCGTGGGGCGCACGTTTCCCATATGTTTTCGATGTCATCCAACTCGTGAGAGAGATACGAGATCTTTTTGTAAAAAGTTAAGTAACAACAAGAAAACAACTGTATAAATTTTCTACCAGCGCGTACTTTAGTTTTCTCTAAAATAACGAATTTTTTTCACGTGATTTATTACGAATTTTCAATATTCGCGCCGGTTTATCCCGTACACGAGCGAACAAAAGCCACGCGTGCGAATTATCGAAGGATCTTCCAGCAACAGTTTGATGTTGTCCGGGATGTTGTTTACGAGTCGCGGATCCAGCGGCTGCTGGTTAAGGGAGTTACCGGCGCAAAACTATGCGTCACGACTGGGCGGCGATGAGTTCTCGCACGCACCTCGATGCGACAGCCGTGTAAAATGTCCATCTTAAAGCTGATATTTCAGCGTGTCCTTGAGCACGCTCTTCCGTTCGTTTGTCATTAGTATTTGTTAGCGCGAAGAAGCTCGTGCGGAAACTCTCTCGTCTGAAATTCCGTGGCGGAAAAAAATAATCGCGAGAATATCGCGAGAATCGAAGACGAGAGATCGCGCGCGCGAATTCTGCTAGTGGTGATTTCACTAATTTTTTTTAGCAACGAATGTAAATCAAAATAGATCAGTGTTTTATACGAGAGAAATTTTCTTCTAACGTGTTTGCTCTTTGAATCACTTGTTGGAAAGTTCTTTGAAAAAAATCTGACGTGTGCGTCGATTTCACCTGTGAGTGCCGTTACCTGCAATAAACGCGCTAATGTCACTCGTCGGGAAATCACGCGCGATTACACCGTCCCGTTGCCGAGTGAGGAGTTAGGTTTCCGCGCTAGCGTATAGCTAATTAGAGGTTTATAATTAGTCGCGAATAAACTCTCGGCAATTATGTGTACGTGCGTCGTGGACTAATTAACGGGGACAATGGCCTTCAGCCAGTAGCGCGAAGAAACGGCTCGCGTATACTCTCATTCCTCGCGTCGTACTTTAATTAATCGAAGATCCTCGCACGTGCGCTAATTGGAAGGCGAACCGATAAGGTTTTGCCTTTTTTTTTCTTTTTTTTTTTTTTTTTTATCTCTCTCCGTGTGCGCGCGTGTGTTCGATATTAAATTTCTCTTCTCGCGGAACGCGAAAAAAAGGTGCGATTGTTACTTTGTTAACATGCGCGGGAGCATTGCCGTTTGCGCCGCGCAAGTAATGTCGGACGCGAAATTGTTTGCGGCAACTCAACGAGTTAATAAAATCTCGAGAGTGTCAAGAGATCTAATTCATCCCTACGGTCTATCGCGCGCAGCGGTGGCAAACATCGTCGTATTTTACAACGATGATCGCGCGATCCGCGCGGTATGACGAAACAATAGCAGTGCCCGCAGCGCGATAAAACCGAGCGACGCGACTAGCGCGCGTGTTGTTGCAGCGAGGCAATAGCCGTTCGATTTTCACCGACGTTTCTCTTACGTAAAAGCGCATCAACGCGCGCGAGTTAACTTTCTTTTTTTTTTTTTGTTTTTTTATTTATTTTTTGTATCAGATATCGCAACTTCTATTTCGCGTCATGTACCAATCGCGATTGAGTAATCTCTCCGTAAAAAAATGCGCGTAAATCATTTTAATTACAATTTGTGTATTTGGCAAATATAAAAATGTCGCAATCACAACGAATAGAAGCTTGAACTGAAAAACAAATCTTTTCTTCAATCTTTTACCTATCCTCGATAAAAAAAAAAAAAGTAATTAAACGAAATGCACAAAGCTTAGCTTTTTTTCCTCGATGCGGCCCTGTGTGCGGTGGTCTCGGACCGATGCCTCTCTCTCTCTCTCTATCTCGTCGGTTCCGGCCTTTATTCGACACGTTCGTTTGTCGGATTCGAAACGAGCCGCCGCCGGTTCTCGCCCGCATCGACGACGACGACGACGACGCCTGCACTATTGCAGCTGTCGTTCAAAACGCGTGTCTGCGGCGGATACAATATGGGACTGTCCGTCACGATGGGAAAATCGCGCGTTTTCCACTGGGAGAGAGAGAAATACACACGCGTATGTATTTCGAAGCGCCGACACACACACCAATCGCATATCATGTGTCCCGCGGCGTGTCCCTCTCTCGTTTCACGGGACGCCGCGTCGCGTCGTCGTGCCGATTCGACCTGCCAACCTCGCGCGCGTCCATCCTTGCGGGATAGGAGCAAAACACACACACACACACACGTAGCAGCTTTCTTTTGCCGATCTCGTGTATGCGCGTCGAAGTAATGCATTTGAGATGATATGTACGTTTTCGTTTATCCGTCGGATAAGACAGACTCCGACGTGGTGTTTGTCATTCGCATTACGGGACAAAAAGACAGGAAAAAGAGACGCGTCATGTGTGACCGCACGAAAAAGGAAAGGCCGAAAATACAATTTTTCTAGAAGATGATCCGTGACATATGTGCCGAAAAAAAATTTTGATTTCGGTGTTGAATTAATTTTCGAAACTTCGCACGCGCGCGTGTAAAATATCTCGGCGTGTTCGCGAAACCACGTCCTTCCGTGCTATTTTCGCGCCAAAGGTGAGGAGGAAGACGGTTATTTTTACGACTCGGAATGAACCTCCGAGCGAGTCTCCTCCATTGTACACGGAGTGGTTGTGTACCTACGTTGTGAATAATAGCTGTTCGCTGTGATAAGACAAAAGAGAGAGAGAGAGAGATGACTTGTGCGGCTTCTCTAATTCATGCTAATTTCGAGGCGAAAACTTTTTGCATAGCTTAATTCAATTAGTTCCGCTCTTTGAACACGGCAATTAGCATATTAACTCGACTTGGACAAACCTCTCTCTCTCTCTCTCGCTTGACGCACGAAAAAATGGGGACTGTTTCTTTTTTTTTTTTTTATACATTTATCACTTTTCCGGTGTGTCCTCGTTTCCGAACGTCATTGTGATGCAAATATCACAAGACGAATATCTTCGCTCGTGAGCGATGAAAATATCACATCAGAGACGGCGAGATGTAAATCCGTATTCAAAAAAAAAAAAAAAAAAAAAAAAAACCC
>QVNW01000711.1:0-76366 GCA_014825475.1 Pseudomyrmex flavicornis | reverse complement strand
TCTCTTCTCATACACATATATTCGCTAGTATTGCAATTGTATACAGCAATCAATGTCGGTACAATTAATTTGCTACAGATCATTAAATAAAACGCTTCTTTTTTATTTTTATTTTTCTTTATTTGATTAATAAATCATATATTTTTTGGCAAGAGAGATGCACGTGACAGAATAAAGGTCTGATTTGATGTACAAAGACAGTCCTAAAAGATATAATCTATATTACTATATTTATTAAAATATCTTAACAAAAAGTGATCTACTTCTACAGTTACAATAACATAGCTGTTTAACAAGCGTGCAATTTATGTTTTATGTAATCGTTATGTAATTCTAGCTCTTCCTGTATTCTCTCTAAGATCGATGATCATCTACGCATCAGCTAGCCACTCATCCCATGTATTCTGGCAAGTTTCTACTTTTGCTGCTTTGGTGCATCTTTCCCTAGAGTTATCAAAGTATTTTCCCCATTCACATTCGATCAGTTCGCTCTTGTACTTTTTATTACATTTGTAATATAATCTACAGTCACATTCGTGTTTCCATATGTCACCTTTATCTTTGTTTTTTGGGCAATCACCAGGTAAAATTTCGCAACGAACCTTTTCTCGACGTTCACATTTATTATTTTTAATATTGAAGTGTTTCGTGCTTTTGCATTGATGGAGGACCCACTGCTTGCTTTTACATTTGTAATATTTGTCGCATTGACACTCGTGTTCTTTGTAGTCGCCGGTTTTACAATCTCCTTCAGGACATTCTCCTTTTTTGCATTTCAACTCATCCTTATCGAAGTACTCTCCTTTCTTACATTCTTGCAAAACCTTTTTGCCACGTTTGCACACGTAATACTTTTCGCATTTGCATTCGTGTTCGAATACTTCGTTGTTCTTACACTTTGTTTCTTCCTCGGAATTACATTCCCGACCGTTTACGCAACTTAATGTTTTGTTGCTGAAATGCTGATTTGACTTACACTCATGCAAGATCTTCTTGCCTTTCGAGCACTCGTAGAATTTGTGGCAATCGCATTCGTGCGGCAAAAGATCATCATCGTCTTCGCAATCCGTCGGTAGAACCGGATCATCTTCAACGCACTCTGACTTTTTAGGGTTGACGCAGCCTTTCCATTTCTCACTAAAGTACAAATCGTTCGGACAAGTGTGTAAAACTTTTCGACCGTTTTTGCACTCGTAGAACTGAGTACAATCCTCTGAATAAGGTAGGTATAATGGCGGACAAGGGTCTTTTGCTGGACAGTCTTTATCTTTAAGAGTGTCAAAGATGATATCAGTGATGATGTTTTGAGCAGCGCTCACGGTCCAGCATGCCAAGAAGGCGATGATGATCAAGTTAATCTCTGTGAACCAAAACATATTGAAATTATATATTTATTGTTTTACTTGCGGCTGATTGTAGGTGCAAATATTAGAACGCTATAAATAAATTTAAATTTACAAAAACTCGACACACAATTTCAAGAAGACTCAGAGATATTACAACAGTCTTTTTTAAACGTTTTGATACTCACCGTTCATCGTCGATTCACCTATTCCACCAGCGCTTGAAGCGAAGAACGGAAAATAGATCGTTTATTGCAATGACACCGTACTAATCCTTATTACGATCCGTTTGACCAGCTGAATTAAGGCGTATCGGGCTTTTATAAATATGCATCACGTTATCACAAAGCACAAGGACAGATTATCATATCTATCAAAAAACAAAGACGTATTATATTTGGGGGGAACCGTTCCCTTCCCACGAAAAAATATGGTCGTAAAACTTTTGCAATAGGAGAATGCAAGAACGTGAGAAAGTGAGTATATGTTACAGAATATGTAATACATATTCTGTTTATCGATTTATATAAAATCGCGTAAATAAAACCTGAGATATGTAATCTTATGATTACACAGTATAAATTAACATATGAGCCGCTATTTCTTCGCTTACAATTTTGCAAAATTATCGATTAGTATTTCAATTAAATTATTTAAAAGAGAACAAAAAAAAAAAGAGAATTTGACTTAGTTTGGTTTTACATCGATTGTGTTTATATTTTTGTGTGTTTAATGTAATAAGATCACGGGAATTTTATATGATTTTTATTAATGCTGAGTTTGCTGAAGGTTTCTGAATTTTTACACATCTTTTACTTGGCAGTTATAATATATTTATAATATTTATAATATAATATGTGGCAATGAAAATTCGTACGGTCTTGAAAATATCTCTTATCTCCGGAAGAATGAGTTATCAATTACAATCACATTTTTTATCATTCACATTTCGCGAAAAAAAAAGAATTATTGCGCACGCCAAATTTAGGCCATGAACAATGAGTAATCTTCTTGTATAATTAATTCTGAATTGATGAGTTTTTGAAATATGTCGAGATGTAAAAACAAATTACATTTAGATTTTAAATTCTCTTATTTCTTATCGTGTTGAATGTTACTTATTAAAATAATATGTATATATGGCTCATATTTGACGTACAGATAAAATGAAGAATATAAAAAATTAATTAAATCGTCAAGATAAATCTCGATTACAACTTTCGATTAGATAAATCGATCGCGATAAAGTAGTTTATCATGCATTAGTATTTTCGATATAGTAAATAGAATACGGTAACGTCAAATAATTCGCAATGATTCACCGATACTATGTGACAAAAACAAGCAAAAAAACATCACAATTATCACCAAGTCAAGTTTAATTAATAGAATGATGTGTTTTTTCACGGTTTGTAGAGTATCGAAATTATTATACGTCCAAAAAGAGTTGAAAGATCTCGCGCGAAACACCCATTCTACACAAACCTCTATTAAATATCTTCATTAGACATTACATGGAGTTACAGTTTCCACTAAATATCTAATAGATGTCTTATATTTGTTATGGGGATTAGCGCACATTTTATTTTAATTCATGATGCCAAGTGATAGATTCTTGAAATTTTGATGTAATCTTTTGATGTCGATCGCGGAATCTTGAAATTTTAAGTAGGAATATCGCGAAACGATTGTACTCCCTATTTTTATATCAGAGCGTGTAATCTGTGTGTAAGCCGGTGTACGACGACGCTATAATGAGAGTAAAAATTTAAGTGTGAATTTAATTAATTTTTACTAAAACCATCGACACACACTTTCAAGTAATCTCTACCAACTTGATTAATTATTGTTATAAATCACAGACATTATTGTGTGAGATTCTCTGCAATATTTTTTTCAAAGATTAGAAGATACTATCATAACGGATGGATTTCTACTTCCTTTGAAGTCTGAGATAGCGATAATTATATCAAAAACTCTTAATAATGAATTACGCAAACAATTTTGAAACAATATCGTTACCAGTAAAATTTGTTAAGACGATATTGTAAACAGATGTAAGTGATTTATGAAAAATTTTATATTGTTTTTAAAGACCGCGATAAAAAATCGCGCGACACATACAACACAAATTGAAAAAAAATCCTACACAGAATAAACAGATTTGATTTTGTAAGATTTGTCTTTGTTTTATATTTATAATGAGCATTAAAAAATAGACTGACGTTTAAAGCATCTGAACCCAGTCACACAGGAAAGATTGTGCAAGTACACGTGTAAGTACACATATACGTGCGCGAAAAATGTGCAGTCAGTCATGTGCAATCTAGAGAGTCCGCCTTTTCTTAAACGGAAATTTCCGATACTCAAGTTGTATATTTTATAAAATGTGTATGTATTATTGCGTGAATCGTATGCCATTTATCAGATTTTCGTGTTTTTTTTTAAGTGTCTTTTGAGTATCTCTTGTATCTCTCGTAACACAACAGGTAAGTCACGAAATTATGAGTAAGCCGTTCTTTCATCCGCTTATCTTCATGTTATCGCCGATACGCCAGTTTTGATATCTCACAATATCTTCGGCATCCGACTAGCCAGAAAGCGCAAAGTACAGATTCCATTAAAGTATTTTAATGATAGACATCACACACGTGTGTTCCCTCGTTAATAAGCATAAAATATTGCGTCAAGGTACACACAGTGATGCTTTATACATGTACATGCCTGTTACACTTTGGTCTTTGCCGAAGACCGAGATTTTTTTCCGAAATCTCGAAGTATCTTAAAGAGAACAAATTTAAAATTAAAATTCTTCGTCCTACGATGTCATGCGACGAGTTTTTTGCGAAAATAAAATATCCCTAACTAATATTGGAAAGCACAGGCCTTTGCATATCTTATTACAATTATTATTATAATTACATGTATGTATTATTTTCAGAAAGAAATGAAACATTTTGATTAAAATTACCGGATTTCTACATAACTCGCGCATTAGCCTGAGCAGCTGACAGGACGCGTCAACGCGACTCTGTTTTGATCTGTCTCTTCCGTTTCGGTATAACTTCGACACGTGGTGAAAGTTGACCAGAAGTTAACTGGTTTACGATTGGCCAGCGCGCGAGTCTGACGCGTGTGTCTCGTGTGCGGGCGTCGTAAAGATTCGTAAAGCCGATGCTCCTCACAAGAGGTCTCTCAATGTCGAGTCTTCCAATGAGTACGACAATCTATTTCGACCTACTCCGATAAGGCCAAACAAGTTCGAACAAGCTTTTCTATATATATCATGCATGTTTATGACAAGTTAAAAACATGGCTGCTGTGTGAGAAAATAAATTAGTTGGATTGCGTGTTGTAAACAAAAATATTGCCACTTGGTTTGTCACGGTGGTTTTGCGCTGCGCGAATACACGAGTCGCGTTGCCGCACGAAGAACATTTCGATTGGCATACGTTTGGTTGAAAAACGGCGAAAAACTTCCGGAAGTAAAACGCGCGAATTGCACGAATATCATACGGGCAACAGCGCGGATTCTGTGCCTTTCACAGATTATTTCTAAATCACGTTTTCTTCGCTCGTTGTCTGAAGGAGCTTTCGTATCGGTGCAGATGATGCAGGTAAATTGTCAAGGATGTATGGAACTGTTAAATCTGTAACACTGTTGCTTTCTAACCATAACTGTAATCTGTTTAACTGTACATTTGTATTGCAGGTGTAATTGGGAAAGTTCTGAGAAATAGAATGTGAAGAGTGACGCAGAGAAACTTTATCATTCCCAAGGACATTGTTTTCTAATCCAAATCATCCATGGATATTGCAGATTTTGACATGATTATGCGCCATCCAAAAGTCATCATCCACTTGGATGTTGACTGTTTCTATGCACAAGTAGAAATGCTCAGACATCCAGAGTTTGAAGGAAAACCTTTGGGTGTACAGCAGAAAAATATAGTAGTCACTAGTAATTATCTGGCCAGAGAATATGGAATAAAGAAATGTATGCCTTTGAAAGAGGCTTTGAACTTGTGTCCAAAGCTGGTTTTGATAAATGGCGAGGATTTAACAAACTATAGACATTATTCCAATAAAATATTTGAAATTCTGCATCAGTTTACACCATTAGTAGAAAGATTGGGTTTTGATGATAATTATCTTGATGTAACATCATTAGTAGAGAAGCACATGAAGTTGCAAAATGATTCAGAACTTGAAATGAGCAGTTTGAATACAGAAAAAGATTTGAAACAACCAATTCATGAAATATTTGGTCACTATGAAGAGGAATGTCCATGTGGCTGCCACATTCGCTTGATGACGGGCTCTAAGATAGCTTTTGAGATTAGATCGCGTATTTACAAAGAATTACATCTTACTTGCAGTGCTGGAATAGCACATAACAAGCTTCTGGCCAAACTAGCAGGATCTGTAAACAAACCAAATCAACAGACACTGATATATCCATGCAGTGGTCCAATGTTGCTCTCTACAATAGGCTCTATATCCAAAATACCTGGTGTTGGACAAAAAACTATGGAATTATTGTTGTCAAACAACATAAAGACAGTAAATGATGTTCGTAGCATACCTTTGGAAGACTTGGAATTGAAGATTGGCATTGATTTAGCGAGAAGATTGAAGGATAATGCAGAAGGTATCGACGACACATTGGTGAGACCATCTGGGAAAAGACAATCCATAGGTTTGGAAGATGGATTTAAAAACGTGTCACTCGTAGCTGAGGTAGAGTCGCGGTTGAGCGCGTTACTAAGAAGATTAACGGAGCTGGCTATGGAAGATGGTAGAATTCCCATTGCCATGAGAATAACAGTAAGAAAACAGGTCTTGAACAAACCTACTTCCGGCAAAAGAGAAACTAGACAATGCGCGTTGCCGAAACATCTCTTACCGTCCACAAAAATGGGTGTGTACGATCATGCTAAACTGCTGAAGCTTGCAATGAAGCTGTTCCATCGAATTGTTGACGTCTCCAAGCCATTCCACTTGACGCTGCTGGGAGTTGCATTCACCAAGTTCGAGGAGAGAGCCAATAGCAGGAGCAGCATCACGTCTTTTCTGCGCAAACAAGTGGCCGTCGATTCCGTACTGGACATCAGCTCCGAGGAGGGCATACCCGAAGCAAATCTGGGTTCACCCATGAGTATTAATCAAGATAGTAACGATAGTTCGGATCACTCCGGCTTGATAAACATGTCCGCGTCGAGTCTCTCGTGCTCGCCGATCTCGAAATCGCCGGGTGTGGCGAACCAGAGCGCGGAGGACGATTTGCTGAACGAGGTGGAACCACTGCCGAAGAAGACCAAGCTGGAAGTGTGGCTTAGCGGTCGTCGGGAATCGCCAAGCAACGAAATGGCCGATCTCAGACTGAGCCCGTCGTCGCCCATGCAATTGTCTCCTACGGTGGACGCTGCTGTTTTCAAGACATTGCCCATCGAGAGGAGAGATGTTACTCGTTCTTGGCCCACAACCAGCAAACCGAAACCAAACAATATACTTAAATTCTTCATAGCTAATAAGTGACGGAGCTCTGTAACTTAGTATTAAATCTCACTTTTACATACACTCTTTTTAATCAATACAATGTTTAATGTCAGCACCGTACGCATTCTGTTGTGCGCGTTTTAATTACTCGCATTTTTAAACAAAAAACGTGTATGTGTTCAGTTGCATTTAAATATTTAAGTTTAAGAAGATTTTCACATATACACGCGCGATTAGAGCAACGATACCATAACTGTGTAGTAATCATCTTCATGTAACACTTTTTTTTACAGTATTTCTAGTAGCAAAAAATGAAATTATATTCCGTCTCCGGTTTAGTTTTAATATTTCACTTTTTTAATGTTAGATTGTGTACATATATGTAGAAATATTACAATTTTAATGAAACACACACACAGAAGAGAAACTGTACGGCGTAAATAATTCTTCTGTGAAGATTTTATTTTTATTCTTATTTTATATCTACATATATAAGCAAGGTGCTGGCATTCAATGTTGTGACTCGCACGATGAATAAAAATTATATACTTTAATATTTTAAGAAGAGAATTCTATTTTTAGTACTGTTAAACGTTATATATATATTGGCTTATTTTATAATATACGCGACAAATATCACGAATGACGTGAGAGAAATACTCGGTTAATTCCCGTCGAAATTGGCGCGGAGCTGCTTTAAGATATGAAAAACAAAAGCTATATAAATACATGTGATTACACGCGGGAAAGATATACTCTAGACAATCATAAAGTTTTAATACCGTTTCAGTATGGTGCACGATAATTATCACATGCATACATACATACACACACACACATAACACACATAACACATACATGACACTTATATGTAAGTAAGAATTAAAATAAAATATGTGTGTATGTACACATATATTGATTATATTATATACATAATATAAATATATTATATATATAATATATATATACACGTTGAAGAAACTGCATCATCTATCGTTATATTGAGCGTGAAACATCCGTGATGAAAGCTATAATTTTATTTTTTACAGATACTTAAAAGAAACACTTGTTGCATATGAGCGAGTCAATCGCAGGTGATAATTCGAAACAATGTAGTTTTTGTATGGTAATCGACATGTTTACACTACACAACTTTTAAAAACGAGGGAGAGAAAGAGAGAGAGTGTGTGTATGTAAATGTGCGAGAGAGAGAGAGAGAGAGAGAGAGAGAGAGAGAGAATAAAAGCGTGTATGTGTGTGTGTACAAACGATATATAAAAGCGTAGTGGAATAAAGGCACAACTGAGCTTTTCTATCTTTATTTATTTATGACATATGTATATTTAAAAAAACAAAACAAAAAAAAAAAACGGTATAGTTTTATTTTAAACTTCAGGTTGTGAGTACACGCATATTTTATACACAGACTTTGTTTAGGGCGGGAACGCAGCGTTGTGTGCAAAATCGCGCGCTTGTAAACGTCGAGGTCGAGTTCAACCGCGGAACTTCGCGTCTGGAATAACAATGCGCCGAGAGAGGTCCACCACGCCGTGACGTGTGAAGACGACTTTGACTTTTTCAAGCGAAAGTGTAATGCCGCTGCTAGCATTATTTCCGATTTATTACAATAAAAAAAAGAAAAAAATCTTCGAAACGATTTTGTTTCTCCACGACCGTACCTTCGAAGTTCCTTACGAAGCGAATTGCGACAAATGAATTAACATTATATAATATGCGGAAATATCTCGAGATTTTCGATTAAATTTTGTTCTCTCGCTACTTTATTGTTTCTCGAGCGAATCAGCTGAGATTGTTGAAGAATTTTGCAAGTGCGTACATGTGAAAAAGCGCGCGTGTTACTGGGTCATTAGACCCGATAAATTATATCAGTTTTGTGATAAGACCGAGTGAGATTGAAGTTTTAGTTTCAATTGCAAATGTCCAATGTCATTCGCTGAACTTGAATAAGCAACAATCTGGCAAAAAATAACGCGGTGCGTAAAATATTTCAAGTGAAATATTATTCTCAGTTATTGGTACACAAATAATTTCAAATGTCAAAAACAACAAACACTTCGCAGAATGGCGAAAAAATAAGAACAACAAGAATCTCATTAAATGAAGTGCAGACAAGAAAAGTTTTTCTTTTTCAAATTACATGTTAATTTGTGCAATTAAAGTGCATTTGTATGTCGCTCTTCGAACACTAATGATAGCTAACTATGTCCGGTTATAAATTTTCGTAATTAGTGACATATCGCGTTCTACCTATCGCATCGTACGTGAGATACATCGGGGATTTGCTTTTTCACGACCAGTATCTGACCTAAATTTAAATGCTCGGTATATTTCCTTAAAGTGCCCGCGTATCCTTTACCCCGCGTGTATATAAACTCCGATGTTTAGAACGAGGGTCAAATTAAACGCCCGAACTTGACTTGGTAAACACACGGGAGCTGTTCGTTGTCTGTCAAACATGTTGCCGGTTATCTTCTTCTTGTGCGTTATTGCGATATGTGGACTGTCAGGTATAAAAGCATTATGTTAAATGAAAAAATTGAGAATATTTATGTACATAAGTATCTTAAATTTTGTAACACAAAAATATTCAGCGAAAAGATTATATTTCAAATTTATGTAAACAGTTTTAAATGCAAAATTGTTGACAAAATTTGACGACAAACGTACCGAAAATAATTTTTCAGTCATAAACAAGATTTATATTCGTTTTCGTTAAATTACCGCAGCTGAGATGTCTAATGAGAAACCAAAAATCGTGGGCGGTAACGTTGCCGCTGAAGGACAGTTTCCTTATCAGGCGTCTCTTCGTTATCGCGGCCGTCACTTCTGTGGCGGTTCTATTATTAACGAGCGATGGATCCTTACAGCTTCTCACTGTTTATCAGGGTACGTGCGTCACTACAGGTCGATTACAAACAAAAAGTTACTATGTTTTCACGCAATTTCATTTAACAGCTTCAACGATACGGCTATCGGCGTTGTTTTGGGCACAAACACTTTGGACAAGGGTGGCGACGAGTACGCTTCGATAAGGATATGGGCGCATCCTTACTACAATGCCGTCTTCATCTGGAACGACATCGGATTAATTCAACTGGACAAGGACATTGTTTTCGGTGACAAGGTGAAACCGATCGCTCTATCTACTAAGAACTTCGACAAATCCGATTATCCGGCCACATTGTCCGGTTGGGGTACGACTAGTGTAAGTATATAAAAAACTAACAATTACACGTTCATATGTTCTTAACAAATAAATAATTAAATTATAACATTTTCTGTTCGTTCCACCGCTATTATCTTGCGTGTGCCATGTTGTAGTATCCGGGGGAAACGCCGAACGAGTTGCAGTACATCGAGCTTATGGTCATCGATCAAAAGCGGTGCTCGAAAGCCAGCTATCGCGTCACCAAAAAAAATATTTGCACACTCAACAAAATGGGCGAGGGTGCTTGTCACGTAAGTACATTCCATTCTGGTCGAGTATTCAGAAAGAGACCCCTCTGTGTCATGAAGAGACGTTCACGCGATATTAGATAGCAAGATTAAAATCTACAGCACATTAAAAATATCAAATTGATTAAAGATTTATTTCCAAACGATCTTGAAAAAAAAAAAAACGAGTGTCTAAATTAACAAAACGCAAAGGATTTATGTGCTAATGTTATACGTTTTTACGAAACATCGAGTTGAGATGTTTTCAGTAATTAATTAATTAGTTAATTAGTGTATGATAAGAGGATTTAGATACATCGCTTTTCAATGCAGGGTGATTCCGGCGGTCCTCTGGTAGCCGATGGTGAACAAATCGGCGTGGTATCCTGGGGAGTACCTTGCGCCAAAGGACGTCCCGACGTCTTCACTCGGGTCTACCCTTATTTGGAATGGATTAACGAGCACATCAAAGGCAACAATTCAATATAAGACTCTCTTTACAGATCGACAATGAAAATACATTTTCTGTACAATACACAATAAACGTGTCTCAAAAAACGTATCGAATTTCTGTATCGCGTCAAGGTTGAAGTCGCTGCTGGAAACTTTATTCAATATCGCAACCGCGCCTGCGGCTGAGAGACTAAACACGCGTGCTTTGTCGGCTGTGTTTCGCGAATTTGTTTTCGTTCGAGTAACTTGAAGCCGCAACGCCTGCCTCTGATGTGTGTGCGCGCTGCATATTGGATGCAATACATCAAACGTTTCAAATAAAATGCAAAAGCTAAAACAGAAACACGGCACAATTTGTGTGTTGCGAGAAATTATTAAAAGTTACGGCACAATTGTGTGCGCGTTTCTTTGTTTTACGCGATTAAGAAGCAGAGATCGCGTAAACACGGGACATAAATTCACACGCGTTTCTAGTTCAAGCAATACGGTAATAACGCAGCCAGTAACGCGATCTAAATTAGCTAGATATTTTGCAATTGCGCGCATAATTGACATTAGCATAATTTGAACAGACTTTGGCTCCGAGCTCGTCCGAATTAAGTTTCTAGTCGCGAACAACCGTGCATGTAACAAACATCCGGCGAGAGAAGCAAAACTTATTTTTTTAATTAATATAACAAATTTCTTAAAAACGTGTCTGTCCACTGTACTGCGTGAAAAATAAAAATCGTCACACACGTCGCGCGCCGTTTCTCGCCGCTGGACGAATTCAAGAAAGTAACGCGAAATCCTGGCCAAAAAGATTTCGGTCAAGCTCCTAATGACCCATTTCCAGTCGGCGCATGCTCGTCATTCGAGCGCATCCGACATCGCTTCCGAGGGTGAAAACAACATCGCGGTCGCGCCAACGCGTGTCGAGGCGGTTTGCTTGCGCGCGGCGCGAAGCAAGAGGAAGAAAACATAATAACCCGCGATTGATCGGCGAAACCGAGGTCGTTTGCAAACTAGAGGTGCGATCTCGCGAAAGGATAAGAGATTACAAAACGCAATTCCTCAATTCTCGCGAGTCTTTTGTAGCAATAAAAAATTTCGCAAAAAAAAAAGATACACGCGAGAGGAACACATTTCCCGAGGTCCGTTTAAATCCAGTTGTTTAAGGATTGAAGTAAAAGAAACTATGAAAGATGTATCAGGACACGCACATCCTGGGCCAACCCCAATAATCGCGACTGTTGCCTCCGCCCAGTCGAATAAATCGCGCGTTGCGTGACCCAAATAGCGCGACGAGCGCGCGTGCGCACAACCCGCATTCTCGAGGGTGTGTTTTCATCCCCGCTTTGCCTCCCCCGTCCTTCCCGAGAACTCGCTCGTCATCGTTGTCGTTGTCGCCGCCATACAGTTGCGAAAGGCGACACAGCTGGTGTGTGTGACAAGCGCCACAAAACAGATCCGCTTATTCTTGCGAGGGGAAAAACGGGGTGCGATTATGATTCTCGATAAAACGGCGCCTTCTATGAGGCACCGTTCGATTCCGTGGTCGTGAGCGATGTAACGTCACGGGCAAAAAAAAAACGTCCTCGGGATCGTTCGGTGAGTATATCCCCGGATGTGACGGCGTCCTTTGACCTGCTTTCGGCAAACAGGATCCGCGAGGCGCTCGTTTGACGATTCCGTGTCTTTTATTTTTTTTAAACCGCGACTTCGTTTTGATCGCATGGAAGATGTGCGTTTCGATTTCTCTCTCGAAAACGAACATACGTGTAATTTTCATGTATGACATGCGCGAGAACTTGTGCACGCATTGCTGAGAGTAACGTGAGTGGATGAGAGAAGAGGATGCGATACTGTAAATCTTTGGGGGATCTTACTAGTTCCTTCGTTTTGAGATTTACTTTTTCTCTGTATCGTGTGTGTGTGTGTATTTTAAAATAGTTTGTTTTAAACAAAGATAGTGCAAAAAAAGAAAAGTGAAAGAAATTTACTGTTCTCGTATTGTTTTTGTTCTAATCATAGATCGAAGTTCGACAGAGCAGGTGTCGCTTGAGAGACAATCTTGTTTGTCTCTCCTGACAAAGAGCCCGGGGGTTAATGCACTAACGAACGCGTTTAGCGATAGTCTGGCGTGAAATGTTGATACCGCGTTGATACGGTTTCTCGGTCTGACGGACGTCGCGACGCTTCTCTCACCGTTTGTTTATGTACGCACGTTACGTTCGATCGCTCGCACAATTCATTTGTACGGTATCGATTTCAGATAAAAGTTCCCGGAGAGGATCTCTCGTCTTTTCTGGATGCAAAAATCAAACAGCAACATGTTTGCGCAATCAAACATTTTGTGAGACAAGTGCAACGTTTATCATCTGTTTTATTTCGTGCAACGAGACATCGGAGATTACTGAAGAGTCGCTTTACATATTTAAACAAGGGAAGCAAATGAGCGGAAATATTACGACTATGTGAGCTCATTCTCGATCAAGGAGTACGACAACTCGTACTCGGATATAAACAAAAGTTCGCTGTAATCAAGAAAAGCTTCATGAGCTGCTGCCCTTTCATGTGAGTGCGAGATCATTTTATTTTTTATTTCCCACAGAGCACAGAAAAATATTATCAAAACATTGCAGGAATATTGCATTATCGCTACATGTCACAAATATTGCAGGAACGTGTCTACAATTTAAATTTCAAATTATTTCGGCATCGTCAAAGGAAAATTAGATGTTTGAGAGCGGACATATACTGCGGCGATCTTTCAGGAATCTCGCGTGTGATATTTTTGCGAACTACCGTTCCCGCAATGTTCCGGCGATACTCCGGTTGCTGTGCGAGAGTTTGTTTCCGTATATAATTCTCGTTTTTTTAATAGAGGAAATTTAACAATCTTTGTGGTATCCAAAATCTCCGAGAATCTATGTATGCGCGATTTTACATCCACACACACACACACACACACCTATTCTCTCTCTCACGCATACATTGTGATTATACTACCACAAGAAGAGCGCAAACACGCCGGTCGCTGCACCTTTCAAGGGGACGACTGCGCAGTAGAGAATTCGTGACCGTGCTATACGCGTTTCTTTATGCCGTGATGTGTTGTCTATCTCTCCCACGCTCTCTTCTGCATTTCAAACCGAGTCTTCGTCGCACTCGAAGACCGTCCGTGGCAACTATTCCTTTTCACATTACCGGCGCCGCGGCAAATTCTCAGGAGCGTATTCATGGACCAGCAAAGTTCTTACTTTCAAAACAAAATTGTCCTAAACGTATGTCATATCAAAGAAAACGAGACGATTCTATTCAGATCACGAAGCATTCTGTATTTGTTTTACATCGCGCTAAAATACGTGCGTTTATAGCAATGTAAAATCGCGCAATTTTCATCCTCCACTCGATTATCGAGTTCTCCACGTTTACTATACTTTTCAGACTGCGATTTGAGTCGAGCACGGTCACGTGTGCGATACGCGCGCGTAGTGGGGAAGATCGAGATGGTGGGAAAACTCTAGCGATTTTGAATTCATTCAGATTCTAAGCACGTATATAAAAATTGTTATGTGAGATAATCTTGAGATAATTTAGCCGTGCGTTTCTTGCGCGCTTATTGTGGCTCGTATTAATTAATTAATAACTACTGCGAATTTCGCAAAATTGCACAATTGACTTTTTTGATCGGTTTGGCCGGATCTATCTTTCAAACTTTGGCTATGTCAAAGAGTATCAAATATCCTGTATATTCGCGTGCACTCGCGCTTATTACAGCACTGACGTCGGTGCCGGCTGTGGCGGGCAGCCGCGGGCGACGAACGTGCGCAGCTGTATGCGAACGTAAGTCGCTCTTTGCTGCGCTCCGCAGCTGATGCGGCTCGTCGTGCTGTTGCGCACATCGTGTGTTTGTTTATTAAAAATGCGTCGTATCGTAATTCGACGTTGAACTCCGAGACTCGCAATAATTTTTACACAATTGGCACCGTGTGTACATTTATGACATCTTGCCGTAACGAGTGATCGCGACCTGGGTTTCGACCGTGAAATTCGGCATAAAATTCAGACGACGAGGAATCTCCGTCGCGCTTAATCAATTGGTGATGCGACGCGCGGAATTGACGGACGCGGTGTGCGTGAGATCATCCTCTCCGGGTACGGCGAAACCGGGTCCGAACAATGGGTTGTGAGCAGCGAAGGTAGACAAAGAAAGGCCTGTGCTGACACGCGTAACTCGCTCTCTCTTCGTGGTCGCCGCGGATTGCCGCGTTGTTACCAAGTGTCTCCGGTAGCCGCGAGCTGCATTTATTTATACATGCGCCACGGAGAGACACGCGATCGCTAGCGTGAGAGACGCGTGTGGCAACTCGTAACGATGCATATTTGACGAGAGTTTCTTAGCCACGAGGCGAATTGGTGGTGTCGTCGTGCACGCGTAGGGTTGTTGCAAATCCACGGCTTTGTTGCGTTTTTCTCCACCTTTTTTCTACGGCGACGTAGCGTAGGCACGAGATGCGTTTTGAATTTCTCAGAATTTCCAAGGAATATTCGTGAGGACCGCGTGCACTGAACACGAGAAACGTGCGTTAGACAGGGCACGATCTGAATTTTGTATAGCCATTATGGAGGCATTGCGCTTAGCTATACAGTGAGTGTCCCTTTGCAACAATTTTGCGTCCTGAAATAAATATAATCTTTTATTGCATTTATGTAAATAAGAATTAATGTCTGTATTTTTAAAATACTGTAAAATATGTCGCATTTTTTTATGTATTAAGAAGAAACTTTATTTTTTGAAGCTTGAAAACTTTCTAAATATTTTTCATATCTTTGTTAGTTTATGTTTTTTTAATAGTTTCAACGTTCTGAATATGATATTAATAGTTTTTAAATTGTGGCGACTTGTTTCAACAGTGATTGTTTTTTTTTTTCCAGGACGCGGCTTGGGGAGAGGATGGTCAGCATGAGCTCCATGCTTGTGGAGACAGTTAGTATAAATTACGAGGATTTCAACGAGAGTTTCTTGACCTGCGGCACCTGCCTTTGTGTTTACGATGGCAGTGAGCACACGCCAAAATTGTTACCATGCTCACATACGGTATGATTTGTATATAGAATAAAAACTGTATGTATAAAGATCATATTTACTTTTTATATATTTAAATATTTAAATAATTTTATATTCCTGTTGTAGGTATGTCTACATTGTTTGACAAGAATTGCCGCGTCCCAAACACGGGAGACGGGAGCATTCAGATGTCCCATTTGCAGAGAATTGATAACAATACCACGCGGAGGAGTGGCTGCGCTGCCCCCCAGCTTTCTTGTAAACCAACTGTTGGACCTCATGTCACGACAGAGACGAGAGGTATGGTTTTGAACGCAAAATGTGAGAAAAGCAAATTTTTCTCAACCCAATTCTTGTTGTTTGTTGTCGCAGGTCATCCCAAAATGTTCGGTTCACATAAATCAGGAATTATTATTTTGCGAGACGTGTGATACAGTGTTCTGCACGGTGTGTACCAATGGGACACACGCGGGAACGTCACCTGGTTGCACAGAACACACCATCATCCCTTTTAGTATCGCGATTAAACGGATGTCCGAGATACTGCTGTACAGAGCCAACGAATGTATATCCAAGGTGAAAATCTAGTTCTTTCAAGAGATTTATCTCAAAATAAAATTCCACAGTCTATTGCTTATTAACGTAACATATGCTGCACCGAAACACTTGCGTGTTGATTAACTTACAGAAGTTATTGTTAAATTATAAAAGAAATGATAAGACACGTGGTTTGACATTTATTAAGAGTTGCAATTTTTAGTTAACACAGGCACAGGATTCTGTGAGCACCGAACTTCAACGTTTGGAAGCTACCACAGAGAGATGTTTAAACGCGGTGGACACGGAGTTCGCGTCGATCATCGAGAAGATAGAGAAACGTCGCGCGGAATTGCAAGCCGCCGTGAACGCCGCCGCGCGCGAGAAGAAGCACGTGCTCGAGGAACAACATTCTCTCATCGAGGCGGAGAAAACTAAGGTGGAGAGAGAGTGCGAAGGACTGCAATATCAGGTAAAGGATAGCAAAAAAAAAAAAAAAACGCGTCGATATGTACTTCCCGCGCATATCTCGTTACACAGTGAGATCTGATCTTAAAGGTCGAAGTCCGGAATATCACCCAGCGTATCGGCAGTCTGTCGGATCAGCTGAAAACGGCGACTGATCTCAGCGAACCCAAGGAGAATGCTTTTATCACGTTCGAGTTCAATCATAACGACGCGATCTCTCAGTTGGAACAAGCACTAAGTAACTTGGGACGAGTACGTTCTAGTACGACATTACCAGGTATTCTAAGAATATTGATAATACAATACAAAAAAAAATATTCGCCCTGAATCATTTGTTGAAACGCCGTGTTTCACACTAAGCGTATCTGATTAAAAGTTACCTGCATTTCTAAATTTTGTGAATTTTCTATTTTTTAGGTCTATGTCGAGCCAAACTGAAAGACGAGGCGATAGCGAAGCTGCAAACGACCGTCGTAGTCCAAACGGTGGATTATCACGGACTTCCCCGTAACATCGGCGGCGATCTCATTAGCGCGGAATTAACGTTCGCGGATAATAACATGCACGCGGAAAATCAAAACGTTCCTATCGAAACGGAAGTGAAGGATTTTGAGAACGGCACCTATGAGATTTATTTTCGACCTCCGGCTGCGAGTCGATATATTTTAAAGGTGTCGGTGTTTGAACGTCCTATAAAAGATTATCCGTTATTTTTTGACACGACCGAGCATAACGAACCTGTCAAAATATACGGGATACGCGGTAATGGAAAAGACGAGTTCCATCAACCAGTTTCAGTCGCTGTGGACGATGAAGGAATGATTTACATCTTGGATACGGGAAACTCCCGCATCAAGGTTTGTTTGAAACAAAATATTCGATTGTTCGATACAGCAAGATAAAACATCCGATTCTAATTTTCGTACTGCTTCAGGTAGTCAATTGCGATTTGGAGTTTGAACGGCACATAAACAATGAAGGCCTAGAGGGTCGCAGCTGTACAGGGATAGATATTTCTCAGCAAGGTCTTGTAGTCGTGAATTGGCGAACGCGAACGATAACGGAAATGACTACGCTAGGCGATACAATCCGATCTTTTTCGCATAATGCGTTTCAAGTTGGTATACTCACTCTTGTACGTTTTATCCCGCAGAGGTTGATAATAGAAATAACTTCTAATTGCAATGTTGTCCAGGAACCCATAGACATCGCAGTGGACCAAAGTTACGGGCACATACTTGTCGCTGACAATGGCCAGAGCTGTGTATTTGTGTTCGACTCGGACGGCAAGATATTATTTCAGGTAGAAGCTTCGTTTACTCAGTTACGAACTTTCAGTGTAAATTTCTTGTATAAATGGCCATTATGAAACGTTAACAGGTTGGCAAGAAAGGCACGTTCAAGCTAATTAGTTCTGTAACCGTCGGTCCGGCGGGTGAAATCTTGGTTGCCGATAGTAGAATTCAAGTGTTCTCCGCGAAAGGCGATTTCTCCGAAGAAATATATTCTGAAGGCAAAGGTAAGTTACGGATTGTAGCACATTGTTTGTTTACCTGAAGATAATTAAAGAGAAACTGTTGGAAAAATTAGAAAAACATCAGTGGAAAGATAGTTTATACGAGCACAAGAGAGCAACGCTCAATTGTTTAACAAAACTTGACGGTTTTGAATTAACAAAACGTTTACAGGAAAAGGTACTTACGGAGGAATAGCGGTGGACGCGGATGGCAAGATCGTCGGCACTCGCACGGACAAGGGTCGTAGCATAATACAAGTATTGAAGCTAGGCGGAGGTAATGTCTTAACCGAAATCGATTCCCACAGCTCGAAACTGCGACGTCCAGCGGGTATAGCTGTGCTGCCCGACAATCACTTAGTGGTGGTGGACTTGGGTAATGATTGTATAAAGAAATACAGGTACTGGTAAAAAAAAAAACATCATTATCTTTACGTGAAAATTTAAGCGGATGGGAGAAGATTCATTGCAAAGATACCAAATTTACTCTAATTTAGGACTATTTATTCAGATGTTTCTGAAATCTGTCAAGTTCCATATTACGTACGTAAGTTACGCGAGGATTGTAAATCCTACGTTTCTGTGCGAACTTTTTGTATATACCTAGTTTATACATTGCAATAACACACGAGAGAGACGTAAATAACGTAATGTCAGAAAGTCCAATTTGTCTCGCGACATGTATACCGTGTAACGTTCTGTCAATTTTTTTTTTTTTGCATTTATTTATAACATTTATTTATTTTGTGTGTGTTTTACGTATTCAACTTGTCACCGCGCGTGGCAATGTTTCCTCATGTAAAGTTGAATGTTGCTCAGTACTTATATTTTTTGCATTTTGTGTTCTCGCAATTAATATACACTGCCGTTTCACATGTTTGTTTTACATCTTTGCCATAATGGAATACGTCGCATTGCATAAAGTCAACTACACGTGTAAATAGATTGCTTAAACATTAAATTCAAAGTTGAGACGTAGAAGTTTATATCGAACTGAATATATATATTTTGTATTGAACAGTTGTGTGCGTTCTTTATTAAAATTATTCTATAGTTTGGAATTTCAGTTTTTTGCCGGAATTATTATATCGCTTTTTTCTTATCATCAAATGCTTTAATTTATATTTTTTGTGATTATTAAAACTTTCCAAGAATAAATTTCTTTCGTTTTCTTCATGTTTTCTGACATTTATACAAAATTAAATTCAGAAATAACATTGTTTTCCTTTATAAAAAAATTTAGATTATTCTGATACTACGGAATTTTCTAATTAATTAAAGCGTAAATTAATGTAAGATAACTAAGCACACAAATAATTACAAAAAAATATATATTAAGAATTGTATATATATTTTTTCAGTATTATCATATACATTTTTATAGAATTACCCACACACATAGTTTGCTTTTATCAAAAAATATATATCATCTCAATTTTTTGTTAAAATAATTCTGTCAAACAGTCTGTTTAATAAGAGCGTGAAAGACCGGGCAAATTTCTGTTTGAAAACCGTTACACTGAAAATGTTCGAACAAGCAGGTAGAAGAAATCTTTCCCCACGACGCATTTACACAAAGGGTGTCGGTTATTATTGTCCGACTGTCGCTAGAGAACGTATTCAACGATAAGTGCCGCGTGCGTCAAAGGATTTGAATTTGTGTTTCTATGCGCGAAAGAACCGAAAATGTCGCGGGAAACGGCTGGAAAATACGTAAAAAGATCAAAGACACTTGTAAACAAGCGATATAAAATTACAAACACCGTTGATGATCTATTGGAATTTGGATTAACGCAATTTTAGATTAAATTAAAAATGTCTGAAGATTAATGAAGATAAAGCTGCGTAGAAAAAAAATTTACACAATTATCTTAACAGATTCATTGATTATGACGATCTGTCAGGCAATAATTGACAACGACGGTGATCGAACGACGCATTAATACAAAAGCGTTGTAGTACTAATTTGATAGTAAATTACATACTTTTGTTCATTTGTTTCTAATAAATAATTTCAGAAGTATGTCAGGCGCGCTCTTATTAGACAAACTGTACTTTCTTAGAGAGAGCCTAAGATCATTCAATGCGAATGAATTATTTCATGACAAGAAGACACCGTTCCTCGATTTTTTATACAAAAACTTGTATTGCGCGTGAGTGTTTGTGTGAGATATATTTCATAAATATTGTATATATTTTAAATAAGTTATTAGAACCAAATTAAACCGTGAAGAACCGTGGCACGAAAACTTAGGCAACAGATTTATCGTTTTGCGCAATTTATTTTTTTCACTTTGATATACTTAATACTTCTTGATAAACTTTTTTTTATATACACACATGTGTTGCTCGCAATTATTTTTTTCCAAAAAGCAAATTTACGTAATACTCGTATTTAGTATTAGTATAATCGCGAGTTTTAGAATAATTAATTTATAAATTCAATATTTATATGTCACATATTTCAGTGATTTAAAAAATTAGTGACTTTGTAGCTTTGTAACTTTTTTAAAATTATCTCTCATTATTTAACGAGGGAGCCGGCTCCCCCAACGCCCACATCTCTCAATTATGTGTCAAGAATTCTTTTTTATAATAAAGACAAAATTATTCTTAGAATATGTACAGAAACACAAACTAAAGCAATTTAAAAATTTTAATGCCGACATACGATGTACATCTAATAATTTATATGTACGTCACTGTAGAAGTATACGAAAATATCATTTATACGACTTTATTTTTCGAACTGTATCGCACGGATACAACATTCCTCAAGAAGTGCTTCGCAGAGTGATTTAATTACAATAGGCTACGTTTTAATGCGAAACTGTTGCATATTGCTTGTGTATGTATGTACGAATAAGGACGAGTCACTATGAAATGCATTATCACACGTTAGTTCTTAGCGGTAAAAAAAAAAAAAAGCATAACAGTGCCTTTATTAAAAAGATCCGTACGGATTGATTGACGTATTTCAATTTTTGTTTACAAGCCACACGTTTACTTCGCAGCCACTTTAAAACCCACATTTGGAACTGGTTAACAATTGTTTTATTCGTATATATACGTTATAAAAACGCGACACGAGTGCGAGCGAAAATTCGTGCACGATTTTCAAAACTCAAATCACTCGCAAAGTGATTTATTATCGTTTTAAAAAATCCGAGACATCGAGCTTGATTTTATCAACGTTCGATTGTTAAACTCATAAGTAGCCGCTGTAATAATAATAATAATAATAATCGATTCAACAGTCATATGTTTTGTTCCTCCGTACACACAAATTCTTTGGCCATCAAATTTCTAGACTGTATTTTTCTCTTTTGTATTTCTTTTTTTATATTGTTCGATCTAGTCATACGTCATTCTGTAACACGCTTGTGTATTAAACGACTTTATCATGTGCTGTAACATATACTACATATTGTAAATAAATATGTAAGCTTCACACGTTCACACACGAGAGATGTTTTAATAAAAAAATAAAACCATCCGCGAGAATACGCTGTTTCCACAAATATACAAATTGCGTGACTTTACTTACTGGAGAATCCTTTATCTCACCTCGTTTGCGTTGGGAATAGCTTTCCGAATTGCCGCAAGGTGCCCGTCTCTTAAGTGCGTAGGAGTTTTACGTCCCTGAAACGCGCGCGAGAGAGCGACCCGTTGCCGCGCACGAGGGAGCAAGATGCCGATAGGACGCTAGCTACTACACTCTCCACGGTGCTGGAGTTCTACGGTGGTAGTGAATGGAACGCGGTATGCCGCACGTCCTCGCGTAGTACGCTCCGCGGGCACCGCGCGCCACCAATGACCGTCGAGCACGACCGGTCACGTGACGCCCGTGCCGAGCCAGCAGTAGAACATTTGCAAATGACAAGACGCATAGGGCATTGTCGTGTCGCGCCGCCGCTGCTATCGCCGCCGTCGTCGTCGTCGTCGTCGTCGTCGCCGTCGTCGCCGTCGTCGTCGTCGTCGCCGTCGTCGCCGTCGCCGTCGCCGTGTGACCTGCCTGGTCCGGCCGTCGTCGAATCTGCCGCTTGAGAATTCCTCTCTGAGCGTCTCGCGTCAAAAAAAAGTCCCTACCCGGTGCGGTAACGCTCGCCACCGGAGGTGCCGCCACGTCGGGACGCCCAGGCGTCCTAAAGTACCTTGCGCGACTCGTAGTCGGTTGTGCGCGCGACTCGTCGGGAGAGCTCCCGCGCCCTGAGAGAAACGAGTGGCCGCTCTAGCCAGGAGAAAGCCGCAAAGGTGCGCGTCCGCTCCGCTCCGTGCGCGCGGAGATACGCGAGTATCCGCCGCCGCCGCCGCTGCCGCCGTCGTCGTCGTGAACGTCGACGTCGTCGGTACTCAAGAAAAGGAGCTCCGCAAAGTGCGTTCAAGGAAGATGTCGAGTTCGCAGCGTATGCGAAAGTCCTCGCCATGCTCGAAGCAGGGTCCGATGCGCGCCACCCTGCCCGTGAGCTCGCTGATGAGGCAGGGTCGGCAGAGCAGCAGCCTCCGCAAGAGTAACAGCAACAGTCCCACCGTCTCGCCGACGAACGCGGCCGTCTGGCGGGCGCGCATCTCGCCGGAGACGTCGTCTTCCTCGGGACAGCGGAGCCCCGGATCCCTGTCCTACAAAGGTACGTCGCCTCGACGCGGTTCCGCTTCTTTGTGTGTTTCCGTTTTCATGTATTTTTTTCGGGTAGCACTCGTGATCCTTCGAGCGTCGAAGTCGTCGTCGGAAACGGAACCCGTCGACGATGACTTCGAAGCGCGATTCCGAGTCGACCGGTATTGTATGTTTTTTTTTCTTTGTGGAAACGAAACGCGCTGCCCTTTTGATATATTTTGTCCCGCCGGAAGGTACGTAAAGATCGTCAAGTGTTCCGTACGCAACGTATTAGTATTTGTTGCAAAATATAAAATCGGTTTTCCACGGACAGAGCGCAGAGCGTCTTACATCACTATTTATTCGAGGTAAGTTGTGTGTGCTTCTATGCCTGCTGCGCACATGAAAGATAAACAGATTCCCGTCTGATGAGAATTTATTTATTTCTGGAGTGATTTGTTATTTATCATTTTTTTGCACTTCTTTCCTTTTTATTATTTGAAATTTTGAGCTAGAAAGGAATAGAAGAGAATAGTTTGTAAGGTTTGTTCTATTTGACTTTGCGCAGAAAAATGTTTGTTTTGTTTATTGTTCAAACATTAAGTACGTATGATTTACCCTCTCCAAGCTTGCTTATGTTTTAAATTATTTGATACGCAACTGTTTGGTGTATTTAATTCTTATTTCCGTTTTTTTTTTTTTATCACCGTTTTTTCAACACAATTTTGTGTATATACTTCACTTCACGGTGTTAACTAATTCACACTTGCACACTTGGCACACCACAGTTGTAACGAGACAGAAGAACTTACTTCTCAAAAAAGTCACGATTTGTTTTCACACACCACTGTATTTTTATACATACACCACACTACAGTAACCGAAGAAACAAGTTTTAGTTCGGTTACACTGAGTGTTTATTTTGAATTTTCTTTTTTTTTTTTTTTTTATTGTTGTTTTCTTTTACTAATATATATTTTTTTTATCGGTCCAGTAACCGAAAATAACGCTTATGGTTCGGTCTGGTGGAATGTACGTGTATCTGCAGCATGCAATTGTATAAAAGCAAATCTTATAAATTATTTATTTCAGTATAGTTCATCTTGTTGTACGCAATGTTTTATCGAATTGAATTTATTATTGCACTGTGCAGCCAAATCAAAAACGTTGAGCGGTCGCTGTAGCGACAGCTTGAGTGGAAACCAGAGCATTCGTCGAACAGCATCATTGGATACCATATATCTGAAAGGTCAATGGCCACGTGAACCCTATTACATGCATTCCAGTCTTCTGGTAGACAAATCTACTCAGGTAAATATTTGATGAGATTTTTAATCATTTATGTACATAAGTGTGATTAAACTGATGTACTTACATCACACGTTTATTTAGTAGTAACTCAGTTTGATTGGTATCTCTTATTGTCAATTTAGACGGAAGAATGTCCCACTGAACCGAGAAAAATGCACACTCGTCATCCCACAGAACAAACTGTCACCGATGAGAAACTGGAAAAGAATTACTTCAGGCATCGGTACGTTCGTGTTGTTAACAATCTACTTACACACTGCGTGTCTTTTTTTGTCGAAAAAATACTGTTAATGCGAATATATTTTACATCATTTTCACACGTGTTATTATAGATTACAACGTACAAATAAAGAAGGTACTAGTAGTAGAGAGCGGACAGCAGCATTTGGATTAATAATGCCGGGTGGTCCACCACCCGCGCTTCCCGGAGATCATTCAGTACTTTTGCCCAGTATTGCTTCACAGACATCCATGCGTGAGTAGCTTTCTGTTTGCAAGCTTCTTCTATTCGCGTAAAACTGACGCGCGATTAAACAACATCATCCCGTTTATTTTGCAGACAATCAATTTAGTTTGAGTACAAAAGCAAGTCCCATGAATATACCTGTGAAACCAATGAGGCCTCCGATGCGTTCGTCTATCGAAGGTCTCAATCAGGAAATAGAGGGACTTGTGCTCAAAAATACAGCCAATAATAGCGATGCGGACCATCCAGTAGAAGACAAGGTAAGGCATCATTTTATATACGCGATAATCTCAATGTTTTCTTTGCCGATATACTTATAGAATGTAATTTTGTTTGTTTAGTACGCACGATATCGCGAACAAATCACACCCGAAGGACATCGCGCTCCTCTGGCAGACCTCTTGCGAGCTACTCGAAGTGTCAATACGCAAACGCCGGCTACTGACCTTCCCTCCAGTTCTTATTCTTCAGGTAAGTCGTAATTATATGGCGATGCTTATGTATTTTATAAAGAAAGAAAAATTTAAAATCACGATAAGGTTATTACAAACAGACGCAGAGAGAATTGAATATAATAAACTATTCAAGTGATGATAAATTATTCGAAAAATAACTGGGATTTGAGCGATCAAAATATTATTAATCTATTTTCGTCCTATTCCTAAAAGATTGAAAGTAGATGTACAAAGAATTTACTGTTAAAACTACAATCTCTACTCCATATCTTTGATTTGCTTTTCACGAACAATTGGTCTTTACTCAGTTGTGTATTGCCGGTGCAAAAGGAAGATAGTACGTGTGTACACACGTACTTTTCCCAGCTAATTATTTCTTGGTTTAAAAAATATATAATATACAATATATAACACACTAACCAAAAGTGTGTGTGCCTGTTGAGACAGGCCCTCCGTCTAGGAATTCTGAGTCTCCGCTGATTCCTGGTGTTATGGATGCATCCCGTCCGCCTAGCGATCTCTTACAAGGTTGGAGCATTATTGCGGAAAGATTTGATTTTGTTTTCGTTTTCACAGATCTCACTCAACAAATTTGTTTGTCTCCGATCTCTCTCGATTTGCTCTTGTTGATAATTGATTTACGAATAATTATACGTTATGTTATATTTATGTAAATGAGTAAAGTCTTTATTTTTGCAAAAAATTTCATTCAGACACATTTTGTCTCATATATATGTGCATGATATTAATTTATAAAAGAGTGATCATCGAGATGTATGTGTGAAATTCAATGTGTTACCAAAGAAACGACATTTAAGTATTTTTATATATTTTGTTTGCAGACAAAGAAATTTGTGTGGTCACGACTTTGATTTCGACTAGTAATTTAGTTTCCTCGAGATCTTAACCATTTTTGTTTCTAATCAATAACAACACGCATATCATTAGATGATGTACAACTCAATACATATAATAATAAGTAATAGGTAAATCAGATATTCCTGAGAAAAATTGTGTACATATACTTCAATTAATTGCATGATTTGCCTATGAATGTTTTCACGTATCACTGACAATCAGATAGTTGTTTTGTCATTGTATTAAAACGTACGTACATATTGTGTACGTACATATTGTGTTCCCACGTATAAGATTAAAAAAAAAAAAAAGAAAATAATAATTCAGAACGCATGTCGAAATACAATAATGTGATCATTTTTTAGAATAGATACCGACGTTTATATTTTTTTTTTTTTTCAGCACAAAAACCACGAAGTCAAATCGCATACATGTGCTCTTTCTTTATATGGCTGTTTATATCTTTAATGTCATTTAATATCAGTTAGTATAGCATGAAGATAAAAGTTTCCCATACCCATTTATCTATGTTTTTGAGTCAATGTGCAGCAAACATCCCCTCTTACATAAGCTCATTTAAACACACATACACACACATCCACACACAAGCATCTATTATTAAAATAGTGAATGGCATGAATCCCCATGATATATTTTGATCATCGACATAAAGAGCAACATGCGTCTTTCACGTGTCATACATTTTTACGATAAAATGATTTCAACATTTGTTTGATTTTTTAGGTGGAAGCCGTGGCTCAACGCCCGAACAAGACAGAGAAGGACGTCTCGGAACCTCACCACACATTAACAGGTTCCTTGCGAGGGAACCGCCCGATGGCTGTGAGAAAGTCAACCTCAGATTCGTGGAAGATGCGAGGTAACGTAGAGAAATCTCTCACTTATTTTTTCACCAATTTTTTCTCAAAATGATCCGTTTTGGTTTTACCTGTCGGTGTGTTTTCTTTCTTTATGTGCAGGCGGCCGATGATAGATTTGAGCAAGTTAGACTATTGCCCAAAGCCGTGCGTTCCAGCATTCCAGTTGAAACCCAGCTTGGGATCAGCGTTCCTGCCATTGCAACAGCCGGCCAGTCCGACGATGGTCGCCAGTGCATCACCCTCCGCGCATACAACACCGACCACACCTCCTCCAAATCCATAGTCCCACTCTTTATCTTGCGGTGTTACACTTATAAGCTCGGTTAGTACATATATATATACACACACACATATATATTTTTTTTTAACGACCTTGTGGGTAGAAAGTGATTTACTTCGACATAAAGGCATATACCGACAAAGAAAAGTTACCGAACAAAAAGGAAAGAACAGCAGCCTGTTCCCAGTGCGTCCCCGCGGGAACACAACCGTGCGGGGCATCGTGGATTGTGTAATTAGAGAAGTTATAATTGCATCGATACAAACAAAAAAAAAACTAAGGAAGTATTTGAAAAAGGCATCTGAGCTCCGTTATGATGTTCGAAACAATAATTAAAAAAAAAATAAAAAATAAAAATACGAGGAACAATAATTTGTGATAAACTAAAAGAAAAACAAAAAGAGATGAAATGACAACGTTTAGGAATAAACATTGTGTTCTACAGGGAAAAAAGACTAATGAAATTGTGTATTCTAAATTTAGTGCTAAAATGTGCTAAACGACTTTAGTTTTGTATACACGGATAAAACTATTCAAGAGAGAGAGAGAGATGACAAAAAAGAAGAAGTATTAAATTTCATTGTTGGAATAAACAAAATTCTACGGATATAAAGAAGAGCGCTTGTGCACTATTATATATATTATATATATACATATGCGTGTATAATACGCATATGTATACACGCATATGTATATACACATTGCCGCTCACCTCTATGATGTTTTCATTAGATCTTCATTGCTTGTGTGGAAACTGGATTTATATAGTGACAGAGAGAAAGAGAGAGAGATGAATCACTTGTTAGAGTTTTGTATTGTTTTGTATTATTACTTGTATGCTAAAAAGATATTCTCAAACTATTGTACGAAGAGCTAGAAAAATGATGTATCCCTATGTGTTTTTGTTCGACAGAAAGAAGTTTATCTCTTTATAGAAATATATTGTTTTATTTTTCTTAACACGCGAGATAAATACACGTGCAAAATTTTTGCAAAACTACTTACACACGTAAAATAATTCACGGTTTTGCTTTGGACGCAGAAAGCTCTTTTCGAATTTCAAACAAAATCGTGTTTGTTAAGTATGTGAAGCAAAATTTTGTTTCGGAATTGACGATGCGTCTCGGTCTCTTCGTAACTATTTTGAGTGACAATACATCATAGGGCTACAATATTTTTTTTTTATTTATCTTATTATTATTATTATTATTATTATTATTATTATTATTATTATTATTACGTTAGATTTATAATATACAATCTGAATATGTACAACCGATACAACATGCAGATTAACGATGAGTGTATGATAGAATGAGTCCAACGACACAAGACGGATTTATGTATCGAGCACAGAGAAACGAGATGAGTGATAAATATTTGCATACCGATTGGGAGAGGTGACACGCGACATGTGCTTTCGCTAATGTGGTATCAGATGTGTATAAGAAAACGGTTCCCTAGCACGGAATACAGGTGTGCGTGTATGTTTTTTTGTATAAACGCGGATGATTAATTCTCAGAAAAAAGAAATTATAATCTGCGTCTTATACAAGCGACAGTATGCATGTGGTGTAATATCAGAAAATCCTGATTGATCCATCCATCCGCGAATAACTTGAGAAAAATAACTCGCGCTTGCGACAAGATCTTTTTTTAGCTGACAAAAAATTTGCGCCGTAATTCAGAAAAAGTGTTGCTTTAGCAAAAAGTTTTGTCTAATATAAACCGCAACTCAAAATTTATTCCTATTGCCATATTTGCAAGTTTCTTATAAAAACGTAAAAAAAAAGCTCACAGTACTCGGTCAACGTGTTGTAATTAACAGAAACTTTTTAAAATATGATTACATCAAAATAGCAAGACGAAAAAAAGAGAAAATGTGCAAGTTATTCGTGCGATGGATTAAATTATTATTTAGTATACGCAGACATAGTCACTCGAGAAATTCAATTTATTTTTTGCTTTCTAAATACGAAACATTTTGCAAACAGTTTTTTATAGCTACACACTCACAAACATTCACACTCAAACACACACACACACACACACACAGAGTCTGTGGAAAATAAGAATCTTGATAGCGTGTAAAGTCGAGGAGAGCGAAAGAGAAACGGTTTTTTAAATACAATAGTAATATACTTTCTAATAATGTAATGTATATCTAGCTACAATAGCGGAGGAAGAGAAAAGGATGAAAAAAAAAGAATGTTAACACATAAGTACCTGGCACACTGGTCTATGCTCTCTCTTATCCAGCTCACTAGGAAGTTCATGCCTTAGAATGCGTGGTAAGGTGTGCTATATACATAGACAGGAAGGTTAATCAGAGTCAGGATAAATACAAAATGCACTGGCTAGTTAAAGTATGTACACGATACAAAGATAATGTAGTATTTACTAGCTTAAGAGAAACTTTGTTTTAATTTATTTTGCTACAAGATCTAACAATACACACCTTGTACCACCACCACTTTGTCGTATCCAAGTGCAAATATAAAAAATAGCTTCGAGGAAACAAACAAAAATAAAAAAAAGAAAAAAAAAGAGAAAAACAAGAGAAAGCGCATTCAACCACCACGTAAAAAATTCTGTCTGTTCGTGTGCTTTGCACTTGAATAACGGATGATAATGATCCCGACGTATAAAAACACGATATGACGATGTAATAATTAACTTTACTGAATAAAATGGAGGAACAGGTTTTTCGTATTTTTAATAATGAGCAGTAGATGAAAAGTAATTTCAGACGCTAGCCTCGTTAGTTTATTCACCGCGTTCTGTCGAAAGCTCTCCGCTCTTTAACCTTCGTGTACTTGCATAATGTGTTAATCATTATTGTTAGTTTTTTGTTGAAAATTCCGTAAATTCACAGAGTGAACGCGTACGAAGACTGCTGAAACTGAATATTATCTGTTATTGAGAAAAAAAACAAACTTAAAGTTGAATAAAAATTAGGCTCAACTCACATCGATTTACCTATGAAGAAAAGATATAGGTATTACACTTGTGTAACTCATTATACTGACTAATCTCTTCTTTCTTATACGTGACTACTGTTCGGTATATTCTCTCTACATATCTAAATCTGAGCAGGCTTCAGAACAGCAAAATGATTATGTCAATTAAACATTTATTTAACCCTAGGACGGTCTAGATGTTGCAGTAATCTTGCATGAAAAAGAAAAAAAAAACGAAAACGATTGTTGAATGAAGTGATTGTGTATTGTAATTTGTAAGATGCTCAGAATTATACAAACTTTCCAGTACATATAAAAACATGTATGTGTTGTATAAAATATCTTAAAAAAAAATTTTTTATATACTTGTGCGCGCTGAAATACTAAATGCAACTTTTATTCACTGTTTTATAATAAACATCTAAAACATATATACATATTATTTATTGCTTTTTTTATTCTATGAGAATAATTGTGTCGACCTACTTTTTAGATTTCAGTTACATGCGTCTATGTGAGAAAATATATATATACGCGCGCTTGTGTTGCTTGTGAACGTGCATAAACCGATTGAAACCATCAAAGTTTTTAACACATTTTTAACAAATATAGAACAGCATCACGCACGTGTTTTGCGCGTATAGACGTTTTTCTCATTGTCTTCTTCTGTGTAAACCGAATATTTGAAATTTATTTAGTTTTCTAGTCGGTCCTAGGGCTAAATCAAAATTAGTCACAGAAAAGAGAATAGTGAATAATATAAGTTAACGCTTCTTGTACTTGTAGAGCGTACATACGTTTTTGTTTTATTCACGATTTCTTGCAAATAAAAATTTTAAATGTTACGATTACCCAATTAAGCATGCGAATAACTTACTAAAATATTTTTTCCAATAATTTTAACGTCATTTTAATACAATTTTTTAACATTAACCGTGTTTGTTACAAAAAAAAAGTAGAGTACTAATGAATTATTAAGATATACTAATTGTAAACTCATGTTTTATTTGATGATTATTAAGATAAAATTGTTGCCATGATGGCTTTATATAAAATGATATAAATATATTATTAATTTTTATTTATCGATTATATATGTAGAAAAAAAAACAAATGTTAATAATGATAAGTATATTTGTAAGAGCATACCATGCGCTATTATAAGGAAAGAAAAAGAACTTCTCTCAATATGGAAAGGTGAGCACAGCCAAAGTGTTGCCTAGTACAAATATATTGTAAAAAAAATCGATTGTTGTTTAAATGAGCCGAAAGTGCTACTTGCGTTGTGCGCGGATTTATTTCGAGATATACTTATCGATATCTTTGATCTCACGAATCCTCTCATTATCTTACCTCTCCATAGTGAGAACATCCTGTATAAGTTGTTAAAAATTTGTGGTTTTTACATGCGCAATTTTATTTCTGATTTACTGGCATAATATTGTATGTACTTATATTCCGATATAACAATATGCACCTTTATTTTTGTCATAAAGGATAGATGGAAAAAAAATGTACCTTTTTATATTACTATTAAGGCGCCTTACGTATAAACAAATAAACTTTTTAGAAAATAAAAAATTCGATATTTTGCAACTTAATTCTGCAACTACAAAAACTACTCAATATAGAAAAAATCAATTTGATCGATCGTTCGTAAATCTTTTCTCTGTAAATAATAAATAGGATTTTACATTGGGATATTTTTTTGAAAAAAAAAAAAAAAAAAAAAAAAAAAAAAAAAAAAAAAATTAATTGCGAACTATTATTTTCATAGAAAAGACCAGCTTTCTTATATAATCGTTTCTTCTACATTTTACGTTTACACACATGTCGACATCGTATAAGTTATGTCGCATATGTATAAATAATGATTCTTATTTACATAAATACATACAATGGTAGTTCATTTCCTTAACTGTCAACAATATATTGTGTATAACAAGATGCTCGTCTCACGCAGTAAAACTTTTTTATCGTATGTACAAATTATCTATGTATAAAAATTGGTTTAATTACAAACCCATGTATTGAGGTGAGGAAGAAAAGGTATTTCTCGTGGAATTGTTCTTCCTCGATTCCTCATTAGGATTATCACTGTAAATAAACGATGACGTTTCGATAAGAATGTAAAGCAGTTAGTGATAAAGGTGCTTTCTTGTATAAACGTTACTTGTTGAACATCTAACTTATAAAAATTCTTAGATTAAAAAAAAAACAATGATTATACCCAAAGAAAGGCATCAAAGACACGAGTGTCTGTCTGCTCGGTCTGCATGCGAATGCGGGCGAACATTGCGCCACTCGTCCGACAATTCGCCGTAACCATTGTTGTAGCCTTTGCCGTCGCTCTTCTACGAATTTTGCGTCCTGGATCATCATTAATCATTGTTAACAATCATTAATCATCGTTAACAATCATTATTTACGTAATATCTCGACACTTACTTTATTTCCTATCGTCTTCTTTGGCGGAAATTCGAAAGTCGTAACAATAGTGTCATGTTTCTTTAATTCTCTATAAAGCGCATAAAATTGAGCATATCGCCTGTATATGTTCCATTCCGTGTCTCTTATGCGTACGTAAATCTGTTTAACACACAGTAAACATGTACGTTAGATTTGGTTTAACACTTTTGGCAAAGAGAGAAATTTTGCACGATAATCGAGGTTTTGTTTTGTACTTGATAAACATGATGAATGTCAGACGGCTGTCCCGTGAGAAACGCCGATGGAATCCATATGTGAATAAGACACGGTGGTTCCGACGGTAAATCATCCTCATTCAACGGGCCTCGGAGACACTCCAACTCCGTTTGCAACATCTTTACTAATCTATCCCTGCAAGAGATTTTAAATAATAAGAATTACGGACGAAATCACTCGCTCGATTTCAACACAACGCGTTCACACACTTATTTGTCAACTGCATTGTTAATCTGGCGTTAAATTCCATTAATTCAGCGTGCATGTCCGCTACTTGTATCAACTTTTCCTCGTATTGTCGCGCCTCGGTGTGATAATCTAACGACGGATCCTCCTCGGATATCGTGGAGTTGGAATCTCTTCTCAACATCTGAACAGCGGTGACGTACTTACGCAACTGTTGTCGTAAGAGTTCATTCTCTCTGTGCAATTAGAAGTAAAACAAATTGAAAAACAATTTGCTTACCTCATTCTATGTGTGTGTTACAAATTTATAAATAACAATCACCTGTTCAATGTTTGCAGTTGTAATTCATGCTTTTCCAAATAATGCTGATGTTGCCTCTGGAATCGAGCGAGTTGCAATCTACTGGATATTGCATCTTCCCTGGCCTGTTCCAGTACTTCTGTCATAGCTAAAAGTCTTACGCGTAACGTTTCTACATCTAAATTGTCTGGATCTATATGCAAATCTAGACCAACTAGCGGTTCGGTTGCCTCCATTGCAGGTTCTGTTATTTCCGATGAATCCTGAATGGAATGGAGTGTATAATTTTATATAAGTACGTAATTTTTAACTCATTAAAATTAACTAGAACTTCTGTGTGTGAACTCACATCTAAGTAAGGTGGCAGACTAACTAACATATCGTCTAATGTTTGATCAAGTGCTGATACAGGTACAAGGCCGCCCATATTTCCGGCATCTGTTACTGGAGTTAATATCTTCTCTTCTTGAAACGAGTCACTAAACATAATCGAAAAGTACTTTGCATAAAAAAATCATTTTACATTTAAAATGCTCGCAATTAATTACTAGAACGAACCATCGTTCCCATTCCGGAAGTTTTGCATCGATCATTGTACTACCATTCAATTCTGTTTGAGGTTGAGAATCTGATAAGCAAGGCGAGGTGGAATCTTTCGTTGATGTCGCCGTAGGCGAGCCAGGACATGTTGGTGGTGCGCTCGAGGAAGTTGTGGTTTCCTTGCGCTCGCTCTCCTCATTGTCATCGTCAAAGGAAATTATATGAGTCGGTACTTTTTTCTTTCGTTTATCTTGCTCGGATGTGGGATGCTCTGTTTGACAGATTGCGAACAGCTCATTGATGATTCGACAACAAAGTTTTGTTTTTTTCTAAATACATATGAATTTAGCATTTACCTGGAATTATCATGGGAATAACTGGCTCCGATTGCTCAGCTCTGTTTCGATCTATTCCTTTTCCTTTCAGATCATCAAGTTCCTCATTATCTGTCCTTATTGCAAATAAAATTGTACCGAGGCCTAAAAATAATCGAGTTAAATAATGTGGATTGTCGAATAAAACGCTGAGCAACATGTACCTGCAGCTACGTTAGGCAATACAGAATTCTTCTCCTGATCGAGCAAAAAGGCCCACTCTTCGTAAAACGGAGATAGTGCGTCAGGATTTACAACAGTATGTAGGTGACGTTCCAAAGATCTTTCATTCAAAACCGCTCTCAGCCACGCTCTACCTCGACCATAATCTGTTTGTACTTTCCTCAACATACTAAAACGTTCCTGCTCGTGCCATGTAAGTTGGTCTTTAATGCATGGCCAGAATGCTGCATCGGCCACACTGCCGGGTTTTGTGGCACAACCAGAGACCAAATCAGACACATGTCTATATGAGAACAATATGAAAAATATTTCTCTTTGCTGTTTCACATTTATAACAATCAAAGGCAAAATGTGACTACTACTATGTGATAAATTTATATATCAGCAGACTCTAAAGCAATCCATGTATTTATCATTCTGATAAATGAGTCATATCATGGATAAAATACTGTCTGTTTTATGACCTTGCTCATGCAGAAAATCATAGAAGAGACATACGTATATGCGTACAATTAATTTACAGTATTGCAATTATTACCTAAACGCATAGTTGATTTTATCTTTATAATTTGTTTTCAATCCATGACTAAAAATCAATTCAAATATATGGCAGAGCTGCGCTACACATGCTTCTGATTCTGTGGCTAATTCTGCACGTCCACCAAACCTGACATGACATTCTTTTGCGGCAACCAGCAGCTCTTCCAGCAGCTTTTCTTTCTCAGCTGCATGATCAACTATATTATGTGTATTCGGCACTATCGCTGACATAATACGCAAAGCCTAGGATAAACATCTTTGGAAATAAATAAAAAAATCAAATCAATTTCAGGAAGAATTTTAATATATTTTTGTGATATTTTTTTAAGTTTTATACATTTCTTTTTACAAGTAACATTATTTTCCTAAAATTCTTCCTGAAAAATATGTATGTTGTATTTTAATCTAACATTATCTATATTAGAATTGTTTAAACATTTTCTAGTTTTGATCACAATTTATAAATTGCTACATAAATAATTTTCTTAAAAAAGCTAGAAAAAATAACAACAGAGTTGTTACTGTATAAATTTTAGTGAATTTTCGCACAAATTCTACTTTCTCAAAAAAAAAACAACAAAGCTCATGTAAATATACACACACAAATTCACGCAAATATTCAGACAAGAGAGAAAAATATCTAAAGAAATTTATTCGATAAGTTAAAAAAGATATCAAAGTAATATATTGTTTACGTGTACTTTTGAGCACTATATTGTAAATGTAATTAATAACAAACTTATTCTGAGAATGCAGCAATCCACAACTTGAAAATAAAAACGTGCACTCTTGATACAGAAGAAAAAGAAAAAAAAATACACAGTCATCACATTCTCTTATTACATCTTCGAAGAATCCGTATGCGTTTCTCTCGATACACACACACTTGTCATCCGGATTTTCATATATGTACGTACATACTATACGTGTGACATACTGACACAATAACGACACAGCAACAAAACTAGCGAAGTGCCTTAGTGGGGTAAACGTAACAAAAAGTTCGTGGAAATCGCAACTTTGCGACTTCACTCACGCGTAACGAGCTCTAACGTATATTGCGCATTGTTTTAATTGCAAAATTTCCCTCGGTTTCTCCCGGATGACTTGATGTCGCGAAATCAAGTTTGCGCGCTCGTCGTCTCGCGCATAAATTTACAAACAAGGCAATCTGGCAGTTATCGCTGCCATTTGATTCTGACACACGCATGACGCGACGGCGGAAAACAAAAAGACTGACTCTCACCATTTAAGCGACGCGGTCGAGGACCACCGCCTCGAGATCTGGTCTCTCCACTATCGAATATCCGCGGATCTCATCTGGGAGATATCCGCTTGCTCAGCGCGAGATGATTCACGATGATAAACGTGAAATAAAGCAGAACTGCCGTCACTTCACAGACGCGACGACACAGACGGTCCGTTGTCGCGTCATGACATTGAACGCGGCGGGAGATGCTCGCTCGCTGTCACTGGCTGTCACGGAAGAAATCGTAGAAATTCACAACGCCAGGGGCGGAACGGCTCCTCGCGCCCATCGCGAGCAACCATCGACAATGGCAACTAACAACCATGAACAACTAATTGCGACAGCGTTTGCAACTTCTCGAAAAACACAGACGCGTCAGTAAGAGTAGATGGGCAAGTCAGTTTTCGACCGATTCAGTTCTGTTTCATGAGAACGCGCTTTGTGATTCGACGCTTCGATTCGATACTTCGATTCTCGAAGCGTCGCGCGCACTTCAGCGCGCCGAATTGGCGGGCAGTTGCGGTGGACGAGCGACACGGTGTGGAACTACGCTCGACTGTTTCCATATTTCTCGCGATTATTGTTGTTTCGCGCGCAAATATCGGTCGTACGAGTGTATCGCAAAGTGTCGGGCATTCGTAGTGATGTGTAATTAGCATTACGCGTTCGCTAATCGACGAGCTTCGACTGACGAAATTGCTTCGCGGCCGTTCGCGTTGCCGCGAAGCGCGCGCGGGACACAAAATGGCTGACGCGCGACGCGAGAAGAACTTCGTTCGAATTAACTTGTAATTTGTTCATCTAATCACGTTCTGTCTTTTATTGTTTTAGGATCGGACAAACTCTCTAAGCATGGGGTTGGCGCTCGCGGTACCGGAGGAGCCGGATCGGGCTTTTCGAGATTTCTTGGAAAGTGAGTATCACGCATTCATACATTCACACATTTCACACAAGTTTGGGACAGCGTACACCTTGTTATTTCAGTTTTTAAGAATTATTTACAATAAAACTGTTAAATTTACATTTACTCTTCTATTTATATTTCTTTTTTTTTTGTTATTTCAGGTGTGGATCTTCTACGAAGGGTTTGCGGTACCGGAAGTGCCGGATCGGAGGTTCTCGAGGTTTTCTGAAAGCTTTTTCGAGATTTCTAGGAAGGTGAGTTCACGCATTCATACATTCACACGTTCACACAAGTTTAAGACAGTGTCCACTTCATTATTTCAGATTTTAAGACTTACTTGTAATAAAAAATCTAAATTTATATTCACTCTTCTATTTATATTTCTTTATTCGTTGTTTCAGGTGTGGATCTTTCACAAAGGTGTTTGCGGCACCGAAGCAGCTGGATCGGGCTTTTCCAGGTTTTCAAGCTTTTTCGAGATTTCTAGGAAGGTGAGTTCACGCATTCATACATTCACACGTTCACACAAGTTTGAGACAGCATCTACTTTGTTATTTCAGATTTTAAGACATACTTGTAATAAAAAAATCTAAATTTATATTCACTTTTTTATTTATATTTCTTTATTCGTTGTTTCAGACGTGGATCTTCAACAAAGGTGATTGCGGCACCGGATTGGAGCAGCCGGATCGAGCTTTTCCTTCTCTTCCGGAGGAGAGTGACGCTGCAACACCGATTACGCGGAGTCTCCCCCTGTGAAGACGGAGAGGATGATCCCATTGATATGCACGAGAATAAGGAGATCAAAATAACTCTGAATGCGAACGGTTTCAATTAGAATATAACATGGAAGGTGAATATCACACATTCATACAAGTTTAAGACAGCGTGTACTTTGTTATTTCAGTTTTTTTTAAATATTTATAATAAAAAATGTAAATTTATATTTCTTTATTCGTTGTTTCAGATGTGAATATGAAGGTGTTTGCGGCACCGGAGGAGTCTGGTTCGGGCACAAAATGGACTGGCACAAGGTATATGTCACATATTTTTTAGTTTTATAGACATGTTTAAAAAGTATCAATAACTGATTAAATAACTAATTGTTTAAGTGTGTTGATCTAACAACAAAATTCTATTTTTTGTTACAGAATTTCTTTGAAACAGAAAGTGGCCAGCGACAGGTTAGTGCACCTTTAGGGCAGGTGACGGTTTTTATTTTAAATCAGTGCGATCCGCGTTGTAGATTGTAGATGTTGATTTAGAAAAAGAAGCATTGAGAATAGTATTGGAAATAATAATAGTACAAATAATCAATCTTGTTTTACTAGAGATGAAAAAGATACATATATGTATATAGCAAAATATTTAAAATAGTTTTAATTAGCAGTATAATTTCCTAAAACAAATTGTATATAAAATACAGAAATTCTATATAAATTACAAATCAATAAGACAGAGAGAGATAAAAGAGATATTAATATAATAAGACACGCACATTATCTTTTGTATTATATTAGTTATTTGTTCTCAATGTTTCATAGTTTGTTATCATGACGGATTATTGTCCGCACTGCGTCGACATTGACGCTTTACCAGAAGCAAATTGCGAAGCAATCGCGTGATTCGGTGCCGCGATTTTTACCTTCACTTTCATTATATATATATATTTTTTTTTTAATTGAAAATGTCTAGTAAATTGCCTTTTATAGAAATCTCTTTACTCTTTCTCTCTAGATTCAAAAAATATCGCGAATCTTCTTATACAAATCTGAGATAATTAATTAATATTTTAGATAATTAACAAATAAGTTTCTCCGCGTGTTGAATTACACTCGTTAATTGATTTTTAGAGAAAAACTCGAATAACTTTCTTTTCACATAGGTAAACATAAATTCAATATATATTTTAGTAACATATTATTATTTTTTAACGTCACGATCGTCTTTATCAAACAATATTTGCAATCGTAATCGAGAGAATCTGCTTTGCTTAAATATTGAAGCAAAAATAGTCCTCGCAAATCTTCTTCGCGAGACATCTTCGCAGAAAGATGCACACTTGTGTGTATGAAAAACTAGGCGTAAAAATATTACGCCATACATTACAGGATTAAATCGAAAATTTCCGTTCCGTTTTAAATTATTTTATGTTCATCCTAATTAAAAATAATTCGGTCGATTCTCGCGAATGTGATATTGTATTTTCGTATAGTACAATGTTTTTTTTTAAGTGAATAAGTTATATTTTTTTCACGTCGCGAGTGTGAAACTTACAAAAGACAGACTCTCTTCGTAAAATTGTTTTTCATCTTTCGCGTCGCGAGTGTTATTGTGAAGTGCAACGCCGGAAAACGACGCGGGACGACGTGGGACGTTGTGGATGTTGATGAACGACGAGAACGAAAGACAAATGCCGAGGATGGATAAAGCGGAAGATACGTCGATGGACAACGAGGGACCGCGCAAATATGAGTCAAAATAATAGCTTTATTATTAATCTATTCCTTTTAACTATAATCCTTTCATAGTAGTTTATGTAATGCTTAATATAAATAGTATTCTGTCTCTTTAGTTTAAATATAATTACATCACTTTCAAATTAAATTTTTTTATTTTCTTTATTAAAAAAATTTTACTCACGTGTGCTAATAATAAAAAAATACAAAAATGTATAAACTTCATAAAAATATACAAATATAGTAGTTTGATGTTTAAAAAATACATTTAGAGACATTTGCATGAAATTTTTTACATAATAATTTTTCTACAAAAACTAAAAGGAGTAGATTATATTTTATCCATTACTTTTGCATGTGTTGTAGTTTGCGTTTTACAATCGCACTGATTTCCAGTGGCAGCAACAAAGACTCATGCGCTTGTAGCATGACGTTCTTTAACTGCCGCTTTTGCATGCGTATATCAACTAATATTTTATATTTCTCACAATTATTGACATTTTTATTCTTACTTGTTATTATTGACATTTAATTATTGACATTTTTAATCTTACTTAAATTGTGACTGTATGTTGTTTCTCTTATCTTTGCTATTTTTTTCCAACAAATGTTTTCTCTACATGTGTTTCCCTCTTGAAACTTTTACCGATCACCGTTGCACTACAATTTTAAAATATATCTCTTCGAGCATAAAATATAAATTATATTGTCAAGCATCAAAATAAAATATGAAAGAGGGTATGAAGTTAAGGATTGAGGTCGAGATAAATAGGCGATTTGCAAGAGAAAATCGTACGGCGCGATTTATAAAATCTCCTTTTTATTGATGCTTCGACAACATGGGCTGAGACACACACATTTGCTCATTAGTTCATATGAATTTTAACCACTGCGTGTTCAAAACGTATACGTACACAATCCATTAAATAATCGCGCCGCGCCGCCGCGCGGTCGCCGACCGATGTGCGCCACCGTGTCTGAAATTGAATTTCGGGCTCTTATCTAAATCACACACGTATAAAATGTCGATGCGAATCGGTCGCTCGTTACGGTGCGCGGTTCGCAACTTTTTTTTTCTTCTATGTCGAATCGCGCGGCCCCAGGATGCAACTGTACATCCTCGAAAAAAAAAAAACAATCGTATCACGCCATAGATCAGGCCGCGTCGAAGAGCGTCGACGTTTGCGCACGATAATCGTTTTAACATCGATTTAACACCACGTGATTCATTGATTACATTTTATGAGATACGAATCGCGCCACGGAATGAAGAAAAAAGATCGCTCCATTCTCAATCCTGAATTATTATTCTTCTATCGGCTTTAGGCGCGAAAAATATTGTTATTGTGTTTCACGGATTCATAATTGATTTTAATTTCAAGTTTAATTAATACTTGTCTACATAAAAGAGCAATGACATTGATTTTCAGTATAATTACATATATCAAATAATTAATTTTTTTTATGTAACATCGGTTATCGGTCCAAAAAATAATATTTCGCGCAGAGATCGTGCGCGAGCGTCGACGCGCCAACGACGAACACTGGAGAGGAGATTGAAGCGAGAAATCGCAAACGATCGTAGCGAACGTAGCGTCCTATTTTTTTTTGTTTTTTTTGTTTTTTTTTTTTTTATTGCCACGAGCGGTGGTCACGAACATTTAATGACGAAGATCTTACACACTGATCGTCTTTGAAACGAGGACGGGAGACTCCCGAGGACCGCGTCGGTCGCTCGCCGAGTCTCGTGTTTTACATGCACGTACACGTGTATCGTAAACGTGCGCTTCGATTTCATTTTTGTTTTTGTTTTCTTGTTCCTTTTCTTTGAATTTCCTGCGAGAAAGAGACGCAGGTGTGTGTTCGAAAGAAAAGGAAATTTCGCCTCTTTCCGATTCGCAAAATCGCGACCACTGCACACATAAACGTCGATACGCGCGCACACACACATGTATGTACATAGATATATCCGAGGAGGAGATCCACATGGGTCGTAAAGAATAGGTCGACAGGATAGACTCTTCTAATAGACTTTGCAGACGGACATAATAGAAATAGTTAATATATATAGCATCATATATTAATATAATATTCAGTAATAATATAATATCTATTATATATTAATATGTATTGATATTTTTTTCTTCTTTTCTTCAATATAATGCTTCTTCCCGCTTTTTTTCTCTTTTTGTCTTGAGGTGTGTATGTATGCGAGTGTGTGAATGTGTGTGTGTGTGTGTGTGATATTCAGCGAGAGATTCGCTCTTTTTTTTGTTTAGATTCAAGTGGATATGATGATAAGTACATACGCGTCAGCCTTGTTTTATCTAACGTGTGCTCAATCGTCCGAATATTCATTCCGAGAGCCGCTACAAAATCTCTCCTCTTTAACGTTTGTTGATCGCGCCTCAACCCTTTCGCTTGAAACGATTCAGCATCGCAAGCAGTTTTAGCAATTGTTTTTATTTTCATTTTTGACTGTGTTCGAATTATCGAAAGATATATTTATCAACGTATAAAACGAATACGTATGATTGACATCATGATTTTTTAATGTAGTTACAATTGAGTGCTTTGCACAAATTCGTGTAACAACCAGATGAAAAAATTTATTTACTTGTTTTACGCAAGACTTATAAATAATTCGCGAAAACTCGCCTTTTTTTATTCTTTTCAAGAAATATTTTAGAAGTCACTTATGTCGAAGTTTCAATAGCTTTAGAAAGACATGATGATTCTTATGAATGCGTGAATTGAAAAGTACGGAAATTTTGTACGCGCTATTTGTAAGCCTAAGTATATATAATCGATCGGCAAATAAAGCTACGGCGAAAGGGTTGAAATTCGTTTAGAACTTTACAGATAAACTATGTTTTCGCGCAGGAATTACATCGAGGGACGCAGGATAAGTTGTTCTCACGAGAGATAGTGCGAGGAATCCTTGTTTCTTGTTCGATCTTGAACGCGTTTCTTCTTTCGCGAAATTCCGAATCTCAGTGTTACGTTTTTTTTTTCTATTTTGTCTAGAATATTGTTTTATTTTCGATTCCCCCACTCGGTGTTCTCGTTCAAACGATCTACCCTGTGATATTCGAAACAAGTAGAAACAACTTCGATGTTCAGGTGCTTGTACGGTGCTCGAACTAAAATACATATCTTCTGATTGCATTTTCTTACTTTTTTTTACAGTCGACTTGCGAAGGCATCGCTTTTTTTTTTTAAAAAAAAGAAAACGAACGAGCTTTGTCGGCTGTAACAGCTTTGAATGACAAATTCGAGATCGAATACCGTCTGTTGTTTTCACACATAGGTACGTCGACTCCAGTTACGATTGTAAAATAACAAGCGAAGAAAAACGGCGTCTTATAGTTAGAAATTCGATTCTGACATTCGATTCTTCAAAATTGGTTTATGAAAAAAACAGATCGTTTAAATTTGACATAGTTTTATAGTATTTATTTATCTTCTGCACTTTTCTTTCTTTCTATCTTTTCGCAATATATAATTAATTAATTGTTTAATAGAAAAAATTACAATTTTAGTAAACCACAATTTATTTGAACAATCTGAAAGCCATCTAAAAATCGACAGTCAAACGGTTTTCTATAAAAGCAACGCCGTTTTTCCCGTTAACTTTGATTGTTTGAGTTAGTGTTTAGAGTGACGAAAAAGTAACACGTCAATATATACCTTTCTCTTTCTCGATTACCAATTATTAAATTATTTAGAAGCTAAAAATTTCTTCGTACTTCAGGATTAGTTGCGTTTAACGCATCTGAATTAGACTCTATCTTAAAAATAAATATGCAAATAGACGTAATTAATAACATAGCTACAAATACTTAGATAGCGCGAGCAATCGATATATATCGTATACAAAATAACACGCATACATAGAGACATAAAGTACATTTTTCACAATTCGAATATATTGTGTAAAATTAGTTTTTTTTTTTTTAGAAAAATTCTTGAAATTATTTGTAAATTAGCTGTTGGTGCTGCATATAAATTTCGGATCAAATTCTACAGAAAGGAAACAAACAATTTACATTAATTCGATTCGTCGATTACGACGTCCTTCGTCTCTCTGTAGAAATTGGTTCCGATTTGCAAAACTAAAACCGGTCAAGCTTATAAAATGACACACACAATTTCTCTAGTTCAATATATATAATAACACGTAGTTAAACACCGAAACGAAAAGTTTCGATCGCGTTTCACGGATTTTTCGGTCACAAGGATCGTCTCTGTGTTTTATTGAAAACCCCGCCTTGTTCTCTTATACAAAGGATATGGGAAACTTTCTTTTGATCTTTGAATAGAAAACGCACGATTTAAAATTCGATTACAAGCGCGGATGCAAGCGCCGATTAATTAAAGCTTCCGTCTACTATCGTACGTTGGTGTTAGAATCAGATTCACCGTCGCGTGTTTCGTGTGAACGACTCGCTATAAGTACTCGAATACTCGAAATTACTGCTTTAATATTTTATTGTTACGATCGAAGTTACACGTAAGTAGCTAAATTAAATTGTTCAACGTTTTTATTATTCTTCTCTTTATTTTCGATTTAATTCCGATCTGTCGATAATTCGAAAAAACTTATTTTAGTCGCAACTTATTGATTTAACTTATACACTCTTTTTAAATCTGTTCACATAAACCGATCAATAATGGTTTACACACGAAGAGTTTGTGAACTTAATTATCAAAACCGAATGTGTAACTCGAACGCGCGGGAACACTCGAGAGAAATTCCATTTCGTAAGTAATTACCAGCTAGCGGAATATTATTATATCGAGTATTCGAATACTCGCGTTGCGCATTTTGAGTCATCTCGACGGCATTGGGTGGAATGTGTCCAGGAACCATATTTCCGAGTTGAATGCGTCGCAATTACAAAACGAGCAAACTGTATTTGGACTTCTCGAGAGGAATTCACTTCGCATTACAAATTCCTCCCCGTGTTTATCTAACGACGATGCGAAGAAACAGAGTTCGCGTGCTATATACAAAAAGATGTTAAACGTACAAGAGCACAGAAGCCTCGAGTCACTCAGTGCATACTTACGCGAAATATTGTACATTGAATTACGCTAGAAAAACGCGTCCTTAATCTTCTCACGCGTCACGCACAATGTGTGCAGTTTTACGCGCGCAAAACATTTTAATATAAATAAAAATTACGTAACTTATATTATATATGATAACAAATGTATTTTTTTAATAAATATATAAAGAGATATTGAATGTGTTAAATTACGCACAATAATAATAATAATACGAATAATTGTTTTATTTAAGAAAAAGGAGTTTGTTTTATCTCAACTGTAAATATGCGCTGCAATAATAATAAATTATTTGAGAGAATTAAATTATATCTCGCGCCATTTTCGCTAATTGCAATTGCTTTGATTCTGTTACTTTATTATTATTATTTATTTTTTTTTTTTTTTGAAAAAGTTCAAGCGTGAGAGGATTAACGAGGGCGATTAACCCCGCCTGTTAATTGTCGACGTACAATCATTTAAATTGTATATTATTACATTTTCTACGCGACTACCACCACTCATCTTTGATATATTTCATTATATTTAGTCCCGAAAATAACATCCGTACAAAATTGACTATAGCCGATTGCTTTTATGATGTGTGTTCGAGTAGGTCATGTTTAAAATCATTTTTCGTGCGATGACAAAAGTGAAGTATCATCGATTACACTCTCTATTACGTTCTCACGTCACTTTATATCTCATTTCTCTTCGTGTATCTCATTTTTTTCTCTCTGTCTCTCTCTCTCTCTCTCTTTCTCTTTTCTCGTAAGATAGGATGTGTATTGACCTGGGAGTTTCCGACCGGTTAGTGCTAAATTGTTCATAGGATTGAGTGAACGCTCTTTCTATAAAAAAATATGCGACGAGCATCTGCGTAATAAAGATATCATTTGTTTTTTCTTTATACGTATATGTGTCATTGTTTTCCTCTCTTTTCTTCTTTCTCTTTCTCTCTCTCTCCCTCTCCTTCTCTCTCTCTCTTTCTCTTCTTTAGAAAAAAACGGAAATACATATAAATGTCGTACTAAATACGAATTTAAAAGATCACTAAAAACTATCATTGCTCTAAATTGCTATATGTGAAATAAAAAATTATTTGATTAATTGCACGATGACACAAAGGGACATCAAATAATATAAATATTCTAAATATAGAATACAAATTTATAATTTGTATTATAGTTCGTATTATTGAGTTTCGCAAACTCAGTCTAATGTATTTAGTTTTTCTTAGTGCGCTAACAATTAACCTGTGGTTACCGCGTCTTACTCTTTGAGTAACCGTCAATCAAGGATCAAGGTTTAACATACGTAATATCCCCAACACAAAAAAACGGCCATATGAAATTGCGTAAAGAGATACTTATATTGCTGTAACTATAATCTTAAAGTATCTTTGAGATATGGCGTCTTTTTTTTTTTTTTATTTTTTTTATTTTACGTGGACGAAATCCACATTTCGCCCAATATCGGATAAGATCGTTCGTAAAAGAGGAATTGCGAATCCCGCAATTTATCATCAGGATATGCATTTTGCGGTTGCACGACGTGTATTTCCCGTCGGAATAAACGCGATAAAAGTGTTGGTGTTTGGTCCGTGGTATTAATAGCTCTTCTACTTTTTTTTTTTTTTTTTTTTTTTATTCAATAGATCACAATGTTAACTTCGATATTTGTCGTAAAATTAACAAAAACTCGTGCTGCGCTTGTGACTTGTAACTGCTAGAAAAAGATCGTTGTAGCATTTTGCTTTTTCTCAAGATCATTTAGAAAAGTAGCGATACGCAGTGATTTTGCATACAGGAGCATTTGCGAGCGCACGCTGTTCGGCTCGATGCTGAATCCGCAGCGTAACAGAAATAATGTTATCTCTTTTCGATACACATTTGTGTGTGCCGCATGAAAGATTGTCGCAAATTTAAAAAGTTTATTTTTCAATTAAAAATGTCAATTTCTGCATTTTTGCGCTTTTTTAACCGAAACTCGTAATCCAGCATCGATCCAAAAAAATTGCGCTCTCCGAATTTCTCAATATAATCTCGAACTCGTTAGAATCGAAGATAACGACATTTCGTGTCGAAGGTAACATCCGGTCGGAGGGAATAATGAAAATTGACGCGGAGAGGGGAAATAGGATGCTTTTTTTCTACATACTTTTATCTTATTAGGCCGAAAGCCGTCTCTGAGACGCGCTCCGTCAAATTTTATTTCCGGCCGGGCATTGTTCTGATGCGACGACTTCCATTTTCTTTCAACGTGCGATATTCTCGACTCTTGATTTTTTTTCCGCGCTTTGTGATCAAGTTAATTTGCAGCAGGATTTTTCTTTTCAAATAAAATTATTTAAAGAGTAAGACACGCTCTCTCGACGCTTCATCGACTGCACCATCGTTAATAATATGCATATAATTACCGATGTTATCACGGACAATAATTTAACTTACGCACATTTAATCGCGAAACAATTTTCCGGAAGAAATGTGACTCTCTGATACGCGGACGAAATAGACGAAGTTGAGATTTTGTTAATGGCTCGACGGTTTAATTATGGACATTGGACGAAAGTTTTAATTTTATTCGATGCGTTTCACTCTTCCAGTTGTGAGCGAAAACGAACGTAATTGCTGCCAATCCTAATTTTCATCCGATGCGATTTTAATTTAATCCCGAACTCGACTTGATTCGAACACGAGGAGAGAATACGACGTACGCAGAAATTACAATTTACGCCGACGGCGCTAATTTTTCACTCGAAAGCGCTCGACAACACAAATTTTCAACCGGATTTAATTCAACCGGATCTTGAATCTCTGCTTATAATACGGATTAAGAAGTTATCAGCGCGGAATGCGATCGTTTTAATTCTGTGAAAAAATAGGAAACACTTCATACGTCATTTTACGATCTTGCGGTATCTCATTAATTACATCGAGAAAAACTCGTTCCTCTTCACTCATCTATTTAACGGACAGGAAGTCGTAGCGCCAAGGATCAATGCCTCGCGAGGAGGCAAGCGATAGCACATCTCCGCGGTATCTCGGGATCACGTCCTATTAATATTTACAGTAAAGCCGCCTAATTAACCGCCACTCAATGGCCGCGCACGACGATGGCCGGTTGCCGACCCACTCGATCTCCATCTTTTTTATTTATTTATTTATTTATTTTTTCGTGAGAGTTCCCGCACCTGTGGAAGGATGAGTCTGTACAAAAATGATGAGCCGCGCGCGCGCGTAAGATGCAGGCACACGGCCGCCATGTGTGTGCGTGTGTGTAAAATGCACGTGAGACAACACAGATGCACTTTCTTGCGGTGAGACACACTCCGTCCGCGGGCTCTTGCGTCGCGCCGCGGCTTCGTGTGAAAGATACGTGTTTTACTCGTAAATTCTTTTTTTTATATATATATCCTAGCTTCGGGATGGACCCGACAACACCACCTGACGTCGGACGGCACGGGTATCTTCCTTTCAGGGGATGCACGAATGCGTGTTGGTCGCCTGCGCTGGCGACGACAGGGCGACGGAGAAGTCCGAGTCGAGCACGAGGTCGCTGATGCAACCCACAATGCCTTTTGTGTACCTGCCGCCCGTTGTCCTCACGACGTCCGGTGCACCGCCTTCGAAACAAGAAAACAAATCGGATCTCCGTGTGAAAAGTGTTGCTCTCGCGCAGAAATACGCAGAAATATTATTACGTTAATGATCGCGTAGCGCGATGCGGTTTCTACTGTTTTTGTTGTCTCTCTAATAGCAGTTTTGCAAGATTGATTTTATCAACAGTGTTTCTATTTTTAATATATGTAACGAAAAAAACACAACTTTAGCTTAGAAGATCTTTACGTTCTCGAAACAAAACAGAAAAAAAAAACAATAGTGTGAAAAAATTGCAATCTACGACAAAGTATTGATTTTGTTGTTATGTCTGTTACGCGCTTACCAACGTAAAGACCGGTATCAGTGTTCAATTGCCTCAGTTGCCCCGGGGAAGACGCTGAGACACCGGTACCACTATCTATTACGAGAGACGCCCATTGCTCGTTCCTAGAAAAATCAACGTTATTTATTACCGTAATCCATTTCTAACGTGAGATAGAACGAACATTTTTCTTTACGTTATTTTTAATAAGAAGTTTGTTCCAGAAGCGAAAGATAGATATTGGATATTATTTCGCCTTTATTTGCTTTTGAGACAAAACATACAGACGCGGATTAATATATATTGAATACGTTCGTCAAATATTCCTTTGTATAGAATTTCTGTCGGAAATAGCGTCGAGTATCCAAATGTTTCGTTAAACACTTGCATGAAGTTATAATGTGTACGGTTTATAAAAAGAACATTTAATTTTTTTTTCCTCCTGCATTTATGAGAGAACGTTGAAATTTCATTTGTTTCTCTCTCAATCGATCGATACATCGTTTAAAAGAGGTAAACGGCACGAAAATACAGGCGGCGGGCACGCGGAAGGGATTGGGATCAGGTAACGAAGCGCGTGAAGTGTTTGTTCTCACCTAACGGCCCTGATACGATGCCACAGATCGTCATCCAATCGCGTCAGATTATACCGTAGCACGGCTTCCCCGGAACCCAAATTATACGCGAGAGTGAGGTAACCGTGATCCAGACCGAGGGCGAGGAAGTCGTCGTTCTCGTCCCTTTGTTCCTGAGGATCTGATTGGCGGCCGCTCCACAGCAGCAGACCGCTGCTGCTGCTGGCACGGAATCTCATGTTGATGTCTACCTTGTAGCTGATTATCCTGCAAACGTCGACAAGTGCGATAAAGCAATGTAACGGGGAGATATCAGTGGTCGTGTCGGCGCACAATGTGAGAGAAAACAAAAACCTAGTTTGTAAATTCGGCATCTGATCTTTAACAAATCAAATAAGATTTTTAAATATTTTACACTACTATATTTTTTACAACTTGAACTACGAAGCGTTCTTGAAAGATTAAGTTTTTAAAAACATATTAAAGTTCAAATATTAAAGTTCACGAGACGAGAGAGAAAAAAAACAATATCTATAGAACTATAATTATCATGAGAGAAAAAATAATAAAAGAAGGAAGGACGTTTATTTTATTCCGACCTCAATGTTCACGTGTGTGTCTTTTAATCGCGTTTTTTGTTTATTTTATCAACTTTATCTCTACCGAAAACATTTAATAATTGCGTGACTAATACGCGGGTAACGAGAGAAAATGCTCTCTTTGTGCTTCATTGTGCAATTATTATTTTCAGAATAAAGTTGCCAACAAAATATGAATTTTATTTCTCTTCAGATCTCTGTCTTTCTTCGTCGGTGTGTATGCGCGGCGCGACGCTCAATAAACGCGCGTGATTAAAGCGCTTTTCAAACGTTGCTTTTTTTTTTTTTTTTTTTTATCAAACTTTTGCGTGTTGCCGATTATTTTCCCGCTCGTTACAGCGCGTTGATGTGGGCGAGCCATCAGAATTTTTAAGTTGCAAAAACGCGGCTCACCGCAACGTGTACCGAGAACGTAACGTGATATAGAAAAACACGTCCCGATAGACGTTCGCGTAAATTATTTATCCCAGTAACATCAAGAAAAAAAATTCTAGAGTCGAAGTAATTCCATGTATATGTTATTCGCGGCTTTTAACGAGACAACACGATGTACCTTTTCATCGTGTCAGCGTCGTTGTAATGCAGATAGCTCTCGCTCCCGGTGAAGCTCGGCACGGCTCTCTCATATTTCACAGACGTCACGCCGTCGGTGGATCTCGCCGGCGGCGAAACCAACGGCGTGTAATTGTCCGTCGCCGGGCAGGGATGCGGGACACCTGGACGGCATCGACAGGTAAATCGCTCGCGAACCGGTCGGCACTCCGCGTCGCCGCAAGGCCTGGCCTCGCACGCGTGTCCGCAATTGCCCACGTTCATTCCGCCCAGCGCCTCGGCCAGTATTCCCACCTGCAACACAAATCATACCAGCGATATAGCGTAACAAACAAATGGGAACAATAACGTGCCGTGACAACTTGCAGCAAATTCACCTAAAAATATAGAAGAAACGAAAGGAAAAATAAATTTTTCTCGTTAGTTTATTTAGAACAAAATTACGAGAGATTTCTCTTTTCAGTTTTACAAACACGAAAGAAAGAATAATCTCGAAAAAGAAATACGGACTAATTTATATTTTCGATTTGAGCAAAAAGTTTTGATATCTCTCGCACAATATATTTTTCTTAACAAACTACTACCTACTAGTTTTCCCATCGTCCAATTTCCCCGGCACGTCTAATTCTCGTCGTTATTTACTTAGGTCCTTGTAATTAGCGCATGTAGATTGCATCTACTTCTCGTCTCAAATCTATTTCTCATCTCTTATAAAACGGCGGAAGTGATGACAGGGAATTCAAATTTGGGACAATTCAAATGGGGGTTTCGACGTCTTATCTGCCAGCACGGCAAAGACTCCGAACTCCGAGGCGTTTCCGAGCATTATCTACCGCGTAACTTGGGGGCACACAGTCTTGCTCTCCGTATAATCCCCCCGGCTGGTTCTTACCTCGCGATTATTCAGCACGATCGTCTGAATGCAGCCGGCGAAGCTGGCCGTAGTTTTCATCTTCGGCGAGTACATGTCGGACGACGGCGCGCCGCCCAAATAGAGATTCAACGGCAAGGATAATTGCGTGAACGCCCCGGGCGCCAGGATTTCCTGGGACGGTTCGTCCTCAACTTCCAGGCTCGCCAAGCGACCCGTCCTGGAGATCCGAACTTCGATCCATTCGCCGAGACGAACCGGATTCTCGCTTCTGAAACGATGATGCAGATAGCGTGCACTCAAAATGCAACATCATTAACCTCTGAGAGGCCGCAGGGTATTTTGCAGAAATTTTGCTAAAGAGAGAGAGAGAGAGAGAGAGAGAAAGGAGGGCAGAGGGAAGTTTCCTAATTAGATAGGTATAAATCCGTACGTTTGTGAGTTACATGATAAAGTGCAGTTTCCTGTTGGCGGTGACCCATTTTTCGGCCCGCTTTGATTCATTTTAGTAAAGAGCTAAAGGAATTATGTGACTGTAATAAAAAAAAAACATGCTAAAAAAGCGTGAAAATGTAATTCTGCACTTTAATTTAAAATTTCCTTTGGAAAGCTATATTTTTATTTATTCCGAAAAGCGTCCGCGAAATAATCTCTGATTTGTTTTGTTCGATACGAAGTTACAACTTCCGAGCGAAAGCAGTCTTTTATTTTTTCAGAATTTTCTTTTTATTTCCGTTCTTTTTAATGTGGTTTTCTTTTCGGTAAGTCTCCGCCCGCGTTTTGAATAAAACGTTGTGATTAAAACAAAAATAATAATTTAAATATTTTTCCTAATATTTGAAATTCTCGCGATGTTCTAATTTTTACAAATTATATTATTGCGTGCGCGCATCTCCCTCGTTATTGTCTTTATAGATCGCGAACGTATTTTACTCTAATCTTCCGCTATCTTTCTCGCATGTCGCAAGAATTCTGAACAAAAGAACGTGAAGCACAATATGAGAGACAACACGACTCTTTCCGACTTGACGAGGTATGACGCAAAGTTCTTCAAGAGTATTCCGAGCGTCGAGAGCGACGAAAATGAGAGCAGGGCATGTATTATTTTCTTCCGGATTTTTTCGGACAATTTGATTTTTTTTTTTTTTTCGAAAAAAACAGAGTTTTACGCGGACAAAGTATACGCGCGCGCGCGCACACACACACATCCATTTTATATTTTCTACTTATTTTGTTTTGCGCAAAAAAACTTGCGGTTGCACTGCAATTTCGCCGGGTATCGTATTTTTGCGCAGTTCGTTTTTTTCCTGTAGAATATCTAACATTGGATTGCAAACAAAAAAAAAACGTTTTGCCCGGAAAACGACGATACTTCCGTCGAAATAAAGCGTTCGCGAAAACACGTTAGCGCATCTGTGTAAAAAAAAAAAACCGCGAAAATGAGGTTTACGCTTCGGGAAATTGAAACGTCACCTTCGCCGTGTCCGCGCCAAGCAATTAACGCGGTCGCTCTCTTTCGCCTTTCCTTCTTCTCTCTCTCGTCGCGTCTACAATTATAATCGACGTTAACTCGATATTGACAGAAGCTTCATTGATTTGATTTCTCAAGTGACGCCCGGGGAAAACCGCGCCAATCTTGTTTCTCGCAAATTTTCTTCGCGGCTCATCCGGGAATGAAAATTCGCGCGCACATTCAACAACGCGCGCGGAAACTTGGCGCGCGCGTTCGCCATTCTTTTATGCACCATTCAATTTGAATTTCGCGAAGTCGAGACGCGCGTCGACGCGTTTCGCACGAGACAATGAATCTCCTCTCTCGCGGAAGAAGAAAGAAAGGATCCGGGCAATTTTTCTCTTTCGAACTCGGAGGCGGAAGAAATATTCTCGCATAATTAATGTCGAATCGCGCGAGAAAAGAAAAGATCTGTGTGATTGCAGGCGGGAAAGTAAATTGCTAATTAATAAAAGAAGCGAGATGGAGTCGGAAATTTTTATATTGAACTTTTCGCCCGGCGCGCTATTATGATAAAAGATACGGCGCAAGCGGAACTTGGAGGCTTGTTAACTGTTTTTTTTTTTCGCTCAGACCTTCCCGAGCTTAAATATCCCTGTTTAATGGCGCGCGTAATAAACGCGGCGTTTTTTTTACGCCGACGTTTTCGCGGTGGTCGCTTTTTATTCGGCCAAGAGGCCATGTTGCATTTCCACGTAAGATTTATAACGTTATTTGGCGGAACTAAATAGTTGGATAGGGCGTGGGTGTATAAACGCTCCTGTGCGCGAAAATCGTCCGGTTGCTAGAATATCACGATAATTACTGTATATTTTAAAATCCGTCGAAAATATTAATAAACGGAATGATATACATGTTTATGCGATACAAAAATATATCGCGAAACGTATTAGTGCATCGTGTTTATTTAGCGCGAACGTATCAACGCTACAATAAAATAATATTTGGCTTTCTTTCGGATACATTATCAGATTGCTTAAAATATTTTATTTATTATTTTATTGCTGAAAAGCACGCGCGTATGTTTTTTCCAATATTCAGATTTCATTCAACACCGAACATAAAGTAGTAGTTGGCGGATATTCAAGCCGTCGGAATATGAATATACGAAGGGTATTTCACAAAACTTCATTACATCTTCCAAAAGAATATTATCCGCGAGCAAGTATGTGTATAAAATATGCGTTGAGATAATTTTAAGCTATTGTGCAATTTAATTATGTTATGTAATAAACTTTTAATCACAATATAAGAATAATAAACTTATATTTTAGGGAACATTCTGCTTTTTAAAAACAATATTCGCGCAAACAGAGTGGGTATATGTGTGTAATCATTAGAAGCATGTTTGCTTAACACTGGGGGGCATAATTATCCGAAAGAGACTCACAGGTTTTCGCACAGGTTTATTTAACAATAATCTTAGTCGCGATGTTAATTGTTTGCGACAAATTAAATTAATCTAAACAATCCGATTACTCGCCGACGTTCATTAACAAGTTCGCGCTTCACGAGAAATGTTAGCAGAAAAATTCTCATTGGATGTGAAGTTTTACATAACACTACAGTTTTACATAACACTAGTTTCTTACAGTTTTCAAATGTTAAATAATTTTAATATACTCGATGTTAAATATTTCACGATATTAAATAAATAAAGTAACACGCGTACATAATGTCAAATTGAGAGAATAAAAAATGGTGTTAAAATATTATAGCAAAAATTATAGGATCGATTTAGCCTCTTTTGCTAAACATTTTCGTTATTTATCCAAGAGAACAGTCACAGCTTTCGATCAGTTTTACCAAATAATAGTATTCACCGTTAATTAACGCAACCAATTAAATCGATCCCAACAATCAGCATTGGCAGCGCGCATTAACATTCTCTCTTCGCAAAACAGTAACTCCCTCTCCCGAAAAAAAAAAAAAAAACAAAAAAAGAAAGAAACGTGAGCGCTTTGCGCGCGATATCGACACGCGTGTCGGTTTAATTAACGCAGATTGTCTGACGCAAACGATGCAATTAGCGCTCCGTCGCCCCCGACGAGCAAACGCAGAGAGGAAGGGTTCGCGCGATACGGAACCGAGCGCGACGAGAGGATTGCAACGTCTACCACGAAACAAACTCTGGCTCGAGGGCGGATTGTCACCTCGAGCTAGCTAGCTGGAGTAACTGGATGTTAGGTCGCGCTCGTCCTGCTTCGCTTCGCAGAAGTTGGTCGAGGGCCATCGGCTTACCTCAAAGTGGCAGGTCCTGTTCCGAGGTCGTAGGTGAACTGCACGTGGCCCGAGGAGAGATAGAGCGCAATAAAGTCACCGGTAGCGTCGCTGTGATGGCCGTTGTACAGTATCACACCGTCCGGCGCGGTCGGTTTTAACGTGACGGACAATTCCAGCCACGACAGCGACGTGTCCGCCAATCCCGGATAACGTAGGTAAGAGGATCCGTTGAAGGATGGAACCTGCGGGAAATAAAACACCGTGCGGTCTGAGATTGCATGGAAATGTCGTTACCGGAACGAAATGCATTTCGCCCCGCGTTTTTTTTGCCGCACACGTCTCTTTAATCGCCCGCCATTGGGCTAACGCCGAATGAGCCGCCGTCGCATTCGTTACATCCCCTCCCTTCCTTCGTGCGCGCCCTTTCGAGAGCGCGCCAGTGAAACGAGTATATATTTAGCGCGCCGTGTATCTCGTGTCTCTCACTTTGCATTCAATTTAGGTTTTTTTTTTAGCCAAAGTGATGTACGAAACATTTTCGTTTTCTCGTTCGCGTAAAAATGTTTAGCATTCAATTCAACGAGAGAAACGTCTTTATATTCATTCCTTAATTCGATAATCTACCAAAAGGAGCTTCGTTTTCAATTAAATAAAGAATAACATTTTTGCAAATTGCGCGCACGTGAAATTATGCGGAAAAGTTGGTTTTAATTAAAAGTTGTTTTCAATTAAAACGTGTGTTTTGCTTTTTTCTTCGCAAAAAAATGATATTTTTTTCTTTATTCCTCGTCTCTGTGGGAGAGAGTCATAAAGATTTCTCTTCTCGCGTTCAAGATGAACACATAATTGTGTTCCTTCGCTCAAAATTATTCTGAGTCTCTCTCTTTCTGTTGATATATGTAGGCAATATACGTAGATGCTACTTCTTATTATTCTTATTATTGCACAGGTGCTTACGTTCGGTCTCTCGCGTTTTTCCCATGCGAGAACGGTAATTTTTTTTCATTCGTTGTGCATAAAATATACGAGAAACTCTCTCTTTCTCTCTTTCGTGTGCAACAGCTGTTGTTATTTAATTTACGTCGGCGGGATTTTGCGCGCTCTTCGTAAATCGAAATGCAAATACGTCGTATGTCACTGTCTTGGATAATCTTTGATATGGCTCTGCATTCAAGAGCAATATACCTAACCTTAAGAGCAATAAGAAAGGTCGAAGCAAGCTTGCTTCCGCCTTAATGAGACTCCGTCTGGTAATTGTTTGCACATCGGTTATCTCGCGAGATAAAGCGCGAAACGTCGACGAGGAGCAACGTACGCTCGTTCGCTTCGCGCCTCGAAATTATATTGCCCCGAGACGTTTCGCGAGTGGAAAAACGTCAACGTGCGCACATCTATTTACGAAACGGGAAATACGTGCGAGACGAGCGCGAAATAGCGTTCGAAAAATGATTTTTATTTATATCGGTTCGATCCTTTTCCCGCGTAGTAACACCTCCGTTTCGACGGAGAATAACTGACTCGAGGCAGCTCAAAACACGCACGATTCTTTCTGCACAAATCTTAAATATTGAATCAGAGGATAATACAAGCAATCACAGAAAGCTTAACACGTCTGTCCCTCCCGAGCGGTTGCTCGAGCACGAATATGCTCGTAACTTCTATTTATGCGAGAGGAATTTCTCCGAGAAGTTTTTTTTTTTTTTTTCATTCCGGAAAAATATATTTCTCTCTCGGTAAAATCCGAAGAAATAAATGAAAGCTTTGAGGAAGAAAGAGACTCTTGCGCATCAAGACGAAGAAATTCAAATTATTTTCAGTAGAAGAAAATTCTTTACTAGATTTTTCTGAGAACGTAAAAAGAAACGCACAGAGAGAAATTCTTTCGAAACGCAGTCTGCTTGAAATTGTTTCTTTTTTATTTTGTTTTAATAAAGATTTGTTACATGTTTCTGAAATCCGATAAAACTCCTCTCCTTCCTTAATCACGACAATTCGACAGTCGCTCGCGTCTCAATATTTTTGCCGAGAAAACGTACTTTTCCAAGTTACGAGTATCCATTACGCACAAATCACATTACGGATATAATCTTTTGTCTATTTTTCTTTTTTGTCTCGAAGTTATTCAATTTTGTTCGCACTCAAACTGGCCTCCGGTGTACTTTTCGTCACGACACGACGAAATTTGAAGACTCAAAGAAGCGAAGATGACGAAGGGGAGTGTCCGCGCGGAAAATTCAACGGGGACGGCGCGTAAGACCGGTCATAAATTAATTACGACAGAACGGAACGGAAACTCCGACGGCGGCGGCTGTTAAGTGAGCGCGCGATACGCTTTTAAGGGAAATTTCTATCCTTTTCTTCTACGTGCGACGCCTATGCGCTCGTTTGGCCCCTTTTCGTTTTCGCCGCCACGTAAAAGCTACGTACCGGTGATAAGAAGCTCCCGCGGGAGCGAAGCCGGGAAGAGAGAGAGAGAGAGAGAGAGAGAGAGAGAAAAGTAACCTTGTATTATGCGAAAGACCAAGCAACTCCTAAGATCCCTCGGGGAACACCCTTTCTCACCGTTTACGACATCGTCCTTCTGCCCGGCTTATGTCGGTCCTGATGTTCACAGCGCTCTCTTCTGCTCGCACGAAACAACGTCGATTATAGATTCGCGAGTGGTTTACGAGATCGTCTTCACGCGCCGCGAACTATCGAGCCCCACTATCGACCGGCACACACAACGCATTCTTGTCGCACGTCGGCTCTTAAGAGCAACATGAAACGCTACTAACCCTTTCGCTACCGAAGCTGGTCTCTCGAACAGCGTCTCCAATGTAAGCGTGTTTACGACACGTATTATACAGGTTTTACTTGCGTATCAGAATATTACCCACGTACGAAGTTATAGCGACTATAGTGTTTTTTCTCGGCTATAGAAATAATTTCGCAAGCACTTACGGCCGTTCTTACAATAGCGAAGGGGTAAAATACACCGTTTCACCGCGTTTCCGCGCGACACACACGTCGTTCGAACTTTTCGACGGCGTACAAACTCATCGTCGATTCCATCGGTTTCAAGAAAAATGCTTTTTCGCTCGTCACAAGTGTGTGTGTGTGTGTGTGTGTGTGTGTGTGTGTGTGTGTGTTCACAATTTTAATTATATTAGCGGCTTTCAGCGCGACATGCAATCTTAAATGAAATTAAATAACGCGATGTCCTATTTATTTTTGATGACGCCTAAATATTGTTAATAATGACTCGCGAATTGATTTATGAGAATAGTAATGAGGACGTTTGATAATTTGAATTTATATGCAATTACATGTAAAAGAGTGACGCGCACGTCTAATAATACGATATGATCATCAAAAGATTTACAGTTTGTTGCATTTGTAATGGCATTAAAATTACATGCGTCATATCGTTATTGCATTTTTGAGAACCACATCTCGTTTTACTGCATTATCGGGAAACGAATTTTAATACGAAAATAATCCTGATAAAAATGCAAGGGAAGGATATGACGTGTGAATAATTGCAAGTCATTAAACGAGCGTCCGAAAGAGTCGATAAGATAATCCTTTACGATTTATTTTTTTTTTTTACATTAGATCTTTTTTTCCTCCATTCGCGTAATTTTTCACGTCAAAGAATAACGTAAGAATAACGCAACGCGTTATGTAATTTCTTGGAAAATGCGCCTCGCGCGCATTTTCTCGCTTTAGAAAACACCGCGCGAACTCTTGCAAATGTGCACATACATTCTGAGTTGCAATAATTAAATTTAACAAAGAGACAAAAAAAGGACGTTTATTTTTCTCGCTTTTTCGCGTTCATTTCGATCTAACAGTAATCTAATAGCAGGTCGCCGCGCATTTAGTTTTATCTCTTTCCGTCGCATAGACACACACACACACACACACACAGAAAACACGAGAGAGAAATTCACCGGATATTTATTTACGCCGGAATTGGAAGGAGCATTACCTTTCTCGTCTTGCATCGAAATGAGCCAATAAAATGTGTCGCGCGCATTTCTTACGGTAAAAGCACGTAGCCATTTCGAACTGTTTCTTCGTCTCAAACAGTTTTACTTCGGCGTTAGAGTTTTATTTCGCGGACAACGGCGACGCGTCTCTTTCGCGGATGCCCGCAAACAAAAAAATACGTTCGTTCTCCTTTCCTTCGTAAATTACGTCGATATCACCGACGACGTTTGGTTATTGCGGGCTATATCTCTTTCGCCTGCACGTTAATGGAATTAAACTTCGGGGCACGGGACCGAAGTTCGCGAACGAGTTTCGAGTTTGAAGTGATACTCGTTAACTCGAGCCCTTTATGGTCGTTTCTCCGGCTAGTTATATTCGGATTTCAAGATCGGAAACGCAGCGACGGATATCGTCCTCGCGAAGAATATATATTTCTTTGCCGAAGTCCTTTTTCGCGTTTGGTACGGAATAAAATTGATTTTCAACGCGCTTCAAATCGCGATCATCGTTAGCAGAACGTTATAGAGAGTTGAACACACAAAAGTTACGTTAATTAAATTATTAAAATTAATAATTCATTAATATAAATTCAAAACCGAAAACGAGCTGTGCATGAAAAGTTAATAGCTTCAACAAATCTTCTCCTCATATCGTAAATATAATATCACGCGTTTGTGAAACTGCGTTTATTATGCCACAAGAATAATATCCAGACTTTTTACACGCGAACGTTAACATCATTTTCAATTAATGCCGTATCTGTAAAGGGTTTTAAAAATTTAATATTTGTGAAACGCGCGCGTTTTTCTTTTGTTTTCTCTTTTTTTTCCGCGGGATTATTCGCCGAACAGAAAGCGCGATTCGGTGTTGAATGTACGTTCGGAATCAACGGGCGAAACAAAGTGAGAATTTCAACTTCCGTTAGAAAAAACCCGAGCAAGCGGGCCCCGCTGGCACCGAAGGCGAAGCACCTGATGCGGCACTAACAAGTCGTCGTCGCTGATGCATGTGAACGCATCTTTTACGCTTCAGCCTCCGGTGTCATTTCGCGTCGCGCCGGAAGTAATATCGGTCGAATGCCGATATCAATTTCATCGCAACGGGCCGAATGTAACCGCCTCCTCTTTCTCCCCCTCGTTGCTTTCCGCTGCTGCCGCGGTCGATATATCGTCTATAACTGTGCATAATCAGCGAGCAAACGGCGCATACAACGTGGGGGCGAACCGCATACGGTGACTTCCGGCGGGCGGTGACCGCGTTCGCTCCATTAAGTTCGTCCCGCTTATAAATAGGGAGAATTTAAATGCTCATACCTCGATTCACAATATTTTCCACACATGCGCACACGAGTATTTACATAGATCGATGCGCAAATTATTGTCCTTTTATTTAAGCCGCCCTGTTAGCCTCCGTGAACGTTAATTACTCGCAATCGCCCACGCTTAAATCCGCGGATAAAAACGCGTCATTTACAGAAGGCCGTTAAAACGGCCGTTCTGACGCGATCGATTCCCTGCGTTCCGCAAGTGTGTTTCGCAACATTGGCACAGCGGAATGTGCATTTTCAGGATAGATTTTTTTTCTTTTTTTATAACACGCGACGCGAATGTGGGAAGAAAAAGTATTTTATGCGAGAATCGATCTGAGAAAAAACCTGTTTCTTCAACGAACGTAATTTTTATGGAAACACATCTCAGAGTCACAAATCTACATATAAAACACTTCCCTTTTCTTTAAATTTAGTTTCACGTAAAATTCCAATAACGTATTGGCGTAAGTGAGTTGTGCAACAATTTACTCGTATGTTCAAACCTCATCCAAAAAACTTGAAAAATTACATTGTTCTTCCGAAAGCAAGTTTTCTTTAAAAACAAGATTAATATATATCGCTTTAAAATATATATTTAACAGATGCATTTTCAAAATTATATTTCATATTAAAAGATCCGCAGGAGGAAAACTCCGCTGTCACAAATGCCGATAAGCATTTCTCATTGCGCTCCAGTTTTATGTCAATTACTACTAAAATTACGCACTAAATTAGTACTGCAAATTTCGCACGGAAGAGACATTTTGCGAGAGTTTCATGTTACTGTCAAGTTTCGCACAAGTTTATCTCCCGGTGTCGTCTAGGTGCTCGTGTGTTATAATTCCACGGAAATGGATTCGATTACCTGCAGGTCCACCCGGGTCTCGCAGAGATCGCCCGTGAAGCCAAGCGGGCAAAGACAGACAGCCGTGTCGCCCCCGGTAGTCAGGCATTTTCCACCGTGGGAACACGGCACCTTGCTGCACCTGTCGGCCGTGCACTCCTCTGGAACGACAATAAATCAGGCGATTTAATAAAAGTTCCGGCGCGGATCGCGAAATCAAGAGTTACATCGAGTGGGGGGACGAAGCGGGGAAGAAGTCAAAGTCAGAATCCCGGAGTCGGCAGAGAGTCGTCGTCGTCGTCGTCGTCGTCGTGACTGCGATTCGACTGCGCGCGAGATAAAACCAATAAAACCGCGACCTCGACAGACGCGGTTCGGATTTATCGGAGCGGAGAGAAGTATCAGTTTCTCTCTTCCGTCTCATTGTATTTTCGACGATATCATTTAGCGCGCGCGCTAACACTGACACGGGATTACATTTTGTTTTGTTTTGTTTTTTTTTTTTTGTTTTTGTTTTTGTTATGCGAGAGAGTGTATTTACGTAACGATTTCTCGCGATATAACGTTCGACGTCGAACTTTACGACGCGCCGGAAATACGCGATTTTTCCCGCTGGTTTTGCAAGATACATACGTGTATGTATTTAATACCGTGTGTACTTTTGTGTCAGTGGTTACCGTCGATGTTTCCATCGTTTGAAGCAGCTTCGTCGCTGCTACGAAACAAATTATTGTTTTCGCGACCGTAGCGTTTTTAAAAAACGGAGATCTGTAAAAAAACTAAAGCCATTGTCCCCACGTGACAATGGCTTGTGCAACAAAGAAGGAAATAAAAATTGAGAGCCGTTAATTAAAGTCGGGTTCGACAATTCCGCGATTGCGCACAGCGACAATAAAAATAATAAATTGTTTAAGCGCGCCCAATAATTTAATGAACCGCAAAGATGCGAGACAAACTTTTTCCTTCGAAAATCTCAGCTCCAGAAGAGAAGAATCGAATTAGTATCGATCTCGCAATAATGAATGACTCGGTCGATTTTTACTTTTTTTTGACCGGAGTTATTCGTTTTGCGCGCAATGCCAGAGCGTTCAAAGTTCGCGAGTCGAAGTTTTCCAATCTAACGGGTGTTATCTTTTCATGGGGCTTGTGTTCTACGACAAACGTAGACCGAATCGAAGAAAAGTAACGCGAAAAGTAACTTTCAACTTCGACTCGTCTCATCCATCTCACGCGACGTCATTGCAACTCGATGATCTCTCGATGGTTTCGCGAAAATCAAAAACAAAACAGAGCGAACGTAAATAATTTATATTTCGTTAATTAACATTTCAAATGTGTCACCGAGATCATTTGCCAACACAAAATCCATGAAATCCCACACATTACTCTCGCAATTTGCGATCTGTTCAAAGTTATGTTATTGCACATTTCACTATCTATAAACAAGACGTCTAATATAAATCTAATAATTAAAACAAATACAAATATCATTACGCGAGTATCAACATATCTGTAAAATGACAATAGTAATTACACGCAGTAGTGTTTACGCACGTACGAATTGGTAAATAAAAACGGGGTTTATATTCACGGTAATTTCGTTCTTTGCAAATTTGCATAATCGACCTCGATTAACCTTTGATAATTAATACGCCGTTGAAGAGCGCATTCCGCGCGTGCGATATTTGACGAATTAATCGGTTTATAATCGAGAGTACGTTTCGAAAATGCGCTTCAACCAATTTGTGAACGAACTACATTTATGCGGAATTGTTTGTCGTACTCGATTTTAACGCTAAAACAAATCGCATGAAGTTAGTTCGCGCTTGCATGTTTTTTTTTCTGTAGTTTTTTTCTTTTAGTTTTTTAATTGAAAGATAAACTTTGCTTTTGTCACGTGCGCATTGATCTATTGTTGTATCGTTATTAATAATAATAACAAATCTCCGTTATGACCGAATACTAATATCTAAATTATGTTCCGCGCACATTATGAACAATGGCGCGCGAGAGCTCGATGCTACAAAATGGAGATAACATTCGCTCGGTCGCGCATCGTGATATAAATACCAGACTGACGTCCATTACTCAGAGATAATTGATGCGAAGCAGCTGTTGCATCGCCGGGCCTTACACACGACTTCCCGCCCCAAATGTTGACAATTAATTACCAACACTCCGCTAACGATAACGATAATAATTACTCGCGATAATCATAGTCTTGTTTCCCGGCGCGCATGAGTTTCTCCCCTTCGCGAACGATAGCTCGCGATCGTATCGTTTCCGATGTAATTAAACAGGGCGTGTCTGTCGCCGCCACGTACCGAGCAGTTCCAGGGAGAGAGTTTTTTTTTTGCCAGCAAACAAGTTCAACAATCGATAAATCCCTCCCAAAAAAATTTGAAGCCGCACGGAATAGTTCAGCTCCGCGCATACATATCGAAAATACTGTATGTATTGCTCGTTGTGAGAAAAAAAATAGTGAAAATAAAATAATAAAGTGAAAATAAAATAATTCTACGAACACGCAACGCCTGTTTGAATCTGTTTTATTATGCTCGCTATCGCAATCTCGAAGAGAATTAAATAAAAACTGTTAGTCTCTAAAATAATAGCCATTTACAGAAGTTTTTTTCATTAAATCAAAGTAGAAAATGATATTTCATATAAATAAAGAAAAACAAGTACACAACAAGTAAAAGAACAAAAGTAATCTATAATTCTACATATTAAACAAAAAAATAACAGTCACATAAAATTGTTTTGCACTTGACAAGTCGCCGTTCTTCGTTCTTGAAAATTATTATTTAGTCTCAACAAAATTGTTATGAATTCAAAATTGAAAGTTTTTACAGTATTATGTCAAGTTGCACGTATAGAAGAGACAGTCAATTTTTCTATTTATCTCTGATTTTAGTCAGTCTTTAAAAACATTTCGATGCACGTTGTATCATCGTTCTTCTCTTCTCGTAGAGAGAAAGAGAGAAAAAATTTCATATTATTTTAATATTATACTCTCTGCGAATTGTGTGTTTACGTACACAGACATTTATGCGCGCGATGCTATTCCGAAATTTAATAAAATACAATACCTGCCGATAAAATTCCAGCATCGACATGACAAGCATCGCCATTCAACTATTCCATATATTAAATTCGTTCTTTTTACCCCGAGTAGGTGAGGAATATCTTTGTCGAATAGAAAAAAAAATTTTTTTTTTCATGTGTTTTAAAAACGATTTGACGTATACGCGTGACAATACGACACGCGAATTTTGTCGCGTGATAAAGTACGTCGCTGCAAAAGAGAACAAACGACATTAACGCGAAACCGTCGTCGGCGCGTCGTTTATTAACGCGCGCGCATCTACCGACAACTAAATTTACTAAATAATAAAGCGACTCGCGCGAGCAGAATTATTATTATTATTATTATTATTATTATTATTATTTATGTTTTCCATCGCGGCGACAGTTGTTTAAGCTGACGCGGAATCAGCGCTGAAATATTGGAAACAATTAATAACTATAAACTCTAATTAGCTTGCCTTACAACCGCGCCATGGCCGCGCGAAATACGACAAGCTGCTACCGGGTGACCGAATTAACAGCTCTATATCGGCAAACGGACAACAGGTGTCACATGAATTTAGTCGGCAAATCCTCCGACGCCCGCTCGATTTAACTCCGAATATATATTCGTCGTGTTTTTTTTTCCCGAGCCGAGAAGCGAATTCCCCAAGTACACCGAAACGCCCCGGACGCGCATCTCGCCACTTAACTCGCCGAGGAATACAACTGTAATTAGCTGAACCGCCGCGTCGCGAACGAGTTTCGTATTGAACTTGGAGAGAAAGAGAGATATATTGCCAATTAAAATCCAATATGTTTTATTACGCCGCAACGGCTTTCCGCGCCCCGAGTATATATTTCACGTGTCTTGTAAACGCGAAAAATCTATCTTGATAAATAGCTAACGCCAAGGATTTATATTAATCTTTTTGTTTTGTGCTTTTAAATAAAAATATATGAAGATGCGTATATATAGATATAATTTTTCAAAATAAATTAAATCGTAAAAAAATTATAAATCGTATTTCTAAACTGAAATTATGTCAAATATAAAACGCGAGCGTGGTCATAAAATCGTTGAGATTGCCGCGGCAATTCAATTTCCGTACGAGAGCTTAAAATCCGATCACTGGGGAGAGTCGCTCGCGATTATACCGGACCGAATGCCGGAGAGAAAGACCGGATGTTACGCTACGAATACTCTCTGTACTCACCGACGTCGAATCCATTCGCGGCATCGCCTTGCGGAGCCAACGGGAAGCGATAGTGGTGCTCGTTCGCCTCCAAATGCCGGACGCAGCCCTTAAATCCGGTCCTCACCGGAAGTCGCTCCAAACCGGTCGTGTTTCCGGGACCGCCGACGAAGAGCGGCTCGCGGAACGTAATTCTCGAGAACAAGCCCTGCAATTGAAGCCGGAATTCTCTGGTTACACGTGTGCAGCTGCGCACAGCGCAATTGCGACTGTCTGATTAATGCATGAAATTATTCCATTCGACACGTATAAGCCCCCGCACACACCGGGGGCTACGCTTCATCCCCGTTAAATATTTCCGGGGACAGCGATATAACAGCAGTACAAATATTGTTACATCACGTGTGAAAGATATTTCCGAGACTTGAGTGTTTGAATTGTTTCGCGATCATTCATGGAGTATTTATGCAAGTTAATTATTTCATTGTGCTCTTTCTTTCTCTATCTCTATCTCTCTCTTTACGCGGAGAAAAGAATATGTAAATAATAATTTCAATTTCCAAACAACAAAAACTTTAACCGTTTTGCTTATAGAAATGTAAGATAAAGTGTCGGTTTTTTTTTTTTTTAATTTTGAAAAAACTAACCAAATGTCTGCGCCGCGAAGTAAGAAGTCGTAGTTGCGAAACGAATAAATTGAAAATTAAAACTTGGGCGGAACTACAACGCAACGGTTATTGCAAAAGAGATAAAACGACGCGCGACAAGCGACGCGAAATAGAAAATTCCTCCGTATCTCCTGCAATCCGTGCTATTTTCGCGTCACGCGTTTTTCGCATTCCCTGCCGCGCGCGCATCGTACGACAAACTATGCCCATTGTCAGCCAATACATAACGTCGTTTTATCGCGCGTTTTATATTCGAGTGCGCGCAAAACGCGCGCGCGATCATATGCAGGCTGTCTTCTCGTCGCTCCTCTCGAATTCTCGAAAAACTTTCTCGAGTCGAAATCAAAACAACGAGATCGTCGCCCGAAGCTTCGCTGACCGATTTTGTTCTAGTTTTTCGCTTTCTGTTTCACACAGAGAAAGAGAGAAAGACACAGACACACACAGAGAGAAAGAGAGAGGGTGAAAACGAGAGCTGGCGAGAATAGTAGAAGACAGTAGAGAGGTCAGGGGTGGCTTCTCTAATTACAACGCTGTCGTTAGGACACCGAGTGCTTAATGGCACTCTAGGATAAAGTGGGCTTGAAACGCGAAGCCATTTGCCGACGATGCTGCCCGATTTTAAAGGTAATTAAACCTAGCCTGGGAAAAACAGATGGGTCGTGAACCAGCCGATAATTCCTCGTTATCATACCGCTATTCTGGACGCCCGAGAGACTCGTTGAAGAAAAGAGGATTGGTGAAAAAAGTGGATGAGACATTTATCGACGGTACTTGATATTCAGTATCTCTCGTCGTCGTCGTCGCGCCGATCGTGTTTGGACTCGATCAGCTCGGACGAATTTTAAAATATTGATATTTACGCGTTACGCGATATTCTGAAAAATACATGTCGTACAATTTATCGCGCGCGATTGTTATTAATATTTTATTTTCTCATCCAGAAAGAATATTTGTATCTACTTCTTCTTCTTCTTCTTCTTCGCTTGTTGAATCCTGACTTGAATTTTCACGCGAGCGTTCTCTGAAAACGCTCGCGAAATTTCAAGTGAAGACTGATTTGTTCACGAGACACAACGAAATGTATGTGTGTGTAATAACAACGCGCGACACAACAGAAAAACAATATTACGTGGAAACATTATCAACTTGATAACTTGACAAATTAGTATAATCCAGTCCTCGGCGAGTGCTTTTGAAAGGTTATCCGTTATCACGAGACGGGCATAAAAAGGTGATGTAAGTCTCGCTTACACTCCTAATCCTTCGCCCTGGCGCTGCATCTCATTTGCAACACAACAAGGCGCAATATCCGGGCGTCGCGGTGTCATGAAGAAGCGATGCAAAGCAAATTGAGAGACAGAAAAAAAAAACCCGGCAGGAAGAAGCGCGCGCAACAAGCGCACGCCGAATGCGATTACAACGAAGAGAGAGAGAGTGAGAGAGAAAGAACGAACGTTGCTTAGTTAACAATAAGATTCGTATATACATTCTCTCTCGTTTTCCTTCTTTCTCTCTTTCTTTCTCTCTCTCCTCTCTCGCGGAACAGAAAACCTAACGCATCAAAGAACATTAACCGTGAGTTTGCATCAGAAAGGGAGCTTGTATTACTCTTACGGCACGCCTTGACGCATTGTAAATTGAATCGCGGACTCTTAATTAAAGCGCGTTTTCGCCGCACTCTTTGAGAAAGAGTGTGCGCGTTCAATTCACTCGTTGAAACAAATGAAGCTATTGCAGCGTGTTTACGTGTGTACACACGCTCGCGCGTGCTTGATGAGATTGAATATATTAATCTCGAAGGTGATTAATTAATTCTCTCTGTGTCCGAATCATATAAACATTGTGTAAATAAAATATACATCCGATGCGTCGTGCCGTAAAACGTTAAATTAAATCATATTGTGACGACGTGAATGCTCGTTCTTTGATATATAACGTAATGTTTAAAAAAATAATGCAATGTTTAAGCGTGTGTTCGAGCATCGTTAAATATTGGTATTGTAATACGCGCACGCGCGTGGTTCGTAAATCACATTTAATAAGTGAGGTCATCGTTGGGTCATCGAGTCACCGGTAATTGCGCTATTTTAATTTTCTTCCTCTTTTTCTCTCTTTGCGCTCGTAAATAATTATTTGCATTTGTTTTTAATGGCAAACATTAATAATGCCATTGTGCAAAACTGGCGCGTGTGTGCGCATTAATACAATTTGAAGAAAACCCGCAATACAACACACCTCTTCCTTTTCGCTCGCATATCTATGGAAATTATTAACGCGAACGTTATTCTGCGAAAAATAAACATTTCCCGCATTCGCAAACTATTATAGCACGCGCTTTGTACAATTATCATCTCTCTCTCTCTCTCTCTTTTCTAATAAAATCACAATTATAAATAAAAATAAATAAAACTCAAGTAGACACAGTACAAAAGATTTTTTTTCATTTCTCTCTCTCTTTCTCTCTGCTGTCGGTTTTTGATATAGTTAAGTACCCTGCACTCAGAAAGAACGTTTTGAAGCATTTTCGCGACTACTAAAAGCCTTTTGTCAAGATTTTCGCTTTCAGTCAATTCTCACTTTTAAAACCACGTCTCGCGGTCGAGTATTTCCGCGATGGCTTATTCAAGTGCATTCCGACGAACTGGGTTATTCTTGTTATGCGGTTGTTCGCGCTATATTTTGCTGGAAGTTTCGGGGACGCGCGTGAGGGCAACCGGATCGAAATCGGATTAATATGGAAAAAAGGGTGTTTTCCGGAACGGACGACGATTACACGGCCTGCCGGAAATACCGTGTTCGGACGAGTTTTATGAGCGGAGCGACTCTTTTTCCTGATTGGATTGATCGAGAAGGCGCGGCCGTAACGCCGCTTCAGAGGGTGCGGTTCTTCCCTCTTTTAATCCCTCTGCCATCTGTCTCGATATATCGAACAGCTCTCGTTTTAGCTTCTTTACGTCAGTGTCGTGTCGTGTCGTGTTTTTCTTCAGAAATTTTGCACTTTCATGTGGACTATTTTCGTGTCACGCTGTCAAAATGCGTTTAATTGCAAATTCTCCGACAAATTCTCGTTTTCTCGACGATCGAGATAAATCGACGTTTAATCGCCACTGTCAAAGTTGCGTTTATTTTATTTATTTAATTATGTATGCGAGAAAAATTTGAGTGTAAATATTAATGCGGACACAAATATAAGTATAAACAGTTACGAGAAAGTTGGCGTTAGTTTTTTCCTCTTGTATTATCAAGGAACATTAGAACTGTTATTAATGTTGCGTGTGTGGGCGCACGCGAATGGCGCGATAATGCTGTTCTGACAATAAGAAATTAGGATATTTTCGAGAGAGGCATCGCTGTTCACACACACACACACACACACACACACACACACACACACACAAAATCTTATTTCTTGCGATATCCGGGGCGACGAAAATAGGACAAGAACTTCTCACGCGGCGCGGCGAGCTTCTGCGGCTGCTAATGCAACTACCGGCGAAATGAGAATTTTCAAGAAAGCCGAAGTTTCTCTCAGCTAACATTGTATAACGCGTTTTGGCGCACATCGATATAAACCCGCGCCAACTAAGTTTCGAGTTTGCGCGCAAAAATATCGAGAGAAAGAAGGTCAAAAATTCTCGCGCGCGCGCGCAAGCGCCCCGTGCGGAATATACTTCTTTCGAAAAAGAAGAAAGCTTCGTGTGCGAGATGTAAGAAGAACGTTTCTTCAATTTCCGTACTACATTTTCTCATTAAAGTTTCCGTCAAGTTTCGGCGAGATACAACTGCGTTTAAATGTGCGACGGGGGGTGGTTCCGCTTCGTCTGCCATTAAACTTTTCGTCGAACGGAAACGATTTTTATTTTATCGCCGGCGAACACCGTGAGTTTCAATAGCGTTTGATACAAAAAATATGTATTAACTAAAATATATTAACTGCATTGTTTTGCGCGCGATGTTATTCGGAGCAGTGAGACTCCACGAGCAACGAGGCGGCAATTATTTTTTCAAATAATATCCCCTGAATATTTTATCGCGTTTGTTTTCTCTTTCTCTCCTTTACCGTGTGTCGCTCGTTTAATTATAAAATAGTACAAAAAAAAAGTAAAGAAGACGTCGACTTTTGTGACGTGGGACGCTGTGACGTTTTCAAACAAAGTTTTAATTAGCAAAATGAACTGCTTATTTACCGCTACATGGGCGTCAACCAGATCATCATTATCGCGATCAAATTGTGTTTTTCTCACTTGCTACGTTACATAAAACACGACGTGAGAAAGTCTCGAGGGAGAGAAGCGAGCGAAAGAGAAAGAGTGAGCGCGCGCCAACGTCGCTCTCGTTCTAAGAATCTCGGGAATTCGAATAAACTCACCAGTAATCCCGATAATACGTCTCGCCGCGGAATATCGATTCTCTCATTGAATCCCTCCCTCGCGGTATATATACATATACGAGGGGAGAGAGAGAGAGAAAGAAGGGGGTGAGAGAGGCAAATAATATCCGGGTCGCGTCTGGCCTTGATGGAAATAAAATGAAGTGCCCTCACCTTCGATCGTCCCTCCACCCGTTTCTCCTGATTCAGCTGGATCCAGGCGTCCCATCGATGTCTGTAGACACTCAGAGTGTTCCACTCATTCAGCTTCACCGTCTCCGTGCTCCTCACCGTGCCCACGCCGCTCCCGCAATCGAACCTTGGCGCCGCAGAAAGTGTACAGAGGGGAGGCAATGTTAATCGATCGGGAATGTCAGGCACGTAACGCGAAATATCAGACATTGTCGGTCGAGCGAGAAGCCCATTACGGCGTTTCTTTTGATAGATTATCGCGCGAGCACAATATAGAGATTTATTACCTGTCACAATCGCGAAACGGTCACACTCTCGTGTAAGTACCGAGAGAGAACTCGTGGAAAATACAATATTGTGGAAGATAAATTTATATAAAATTGAAACGCCTTAACACACTGAACGATAGATTTTTTTTTTTCTACTTTGTTTATATTATTAATATTCGTATTTGATTGGCGCGATGTTTCTTTCCGATTTTTCTGTGCGAAAACAGGGTTTTTGTGTGGTAAAAAATAGTTTGCCAAATGCCAAACGATAGAAAGCTCTCTTTTTTTAATATCGTAATGGACGCGCGCGCTCGCGAACAAACACGCGAATGACGAAAAAAGAATATGGCCGATATTCAACAACGTCTGTCATCGTTCCCTCCGATAGCACTGGCTGGCGATGCGTTCGCTGCCGCTTGCAATCAATATGGAAATCATCGTCGGCGCTCGATAAGCTGTACACGATCATAAGCGTAAAGTAATCGGCTGATATGTAAGCACGCACCGTTAATGCTCTCTCTGTCTAGTTAATAGAACAACAAATCCACGCGACTAATCGTTTAGCGCTCGATTAATGAATTGTGGAAACGAATCCGGGGGAAACAATAGACGCGCGGCCGTCGACGGGCGCGCTGCCAATGAATAAATTATACACGACGCGTTTGACGAATGCGTCCATGAATTCGGAATCCTCGATCCATAATTTCAATTCCCTTTGTGATGTATACCCTCTGCTAAACCCGAATGGACGTTATTACACAGAAATCCATCTTCGAGAATGAATACACACATTCTCTCGGTTTTCAATAATGGAATAATTGCTAATCCAATCAAACGATATAGTTAGTTTTTTTTCTTTTGTTATCAAACAATTACCGCGTTAGCAATCCTCTATACGTGCAACGCACATTCTTACTTTTATATTCGTCGTATAAATTCGAAAAATCTTCAATAAATTAAGAAAGAAAAATGGAAACGCTTGTATGTGTTTGAAAATCTGTAAATGTTTACAGTTACATTTATGACGCGAGATTTACAAAAGTGTATCGACGGGTAATGTCATATAGGTGTCGTGTAAGCGATATAACACTTCGGAAACGTACTTGTAGGCGAGAACTTTACGGCGGCGTGTTGTAAAATAAATCCTACGGCGTCGTTTCTCCGCGACGGGGTAAAAGTTTTCCCGACGATGCTCGCGACGGGGGCGCAAAACGCCGTAAAAGGAGTTAGATCGGAGGGAGTATATTGCGAAAGGTGAACTTTTCAGTTTTTGCACGACGGCGGCCCATAAATCGCACGCAGGCTCCATTAAGTCACGGCTTATTAAGCTGTAAACGAAAAATTAGTCCCGGCACGGAATACTTAATTAATGGCCGCGCCAAACTCACAACGAAGTCGCCGAAAATTATGGCGCCGAAGTGTCCTATAAAGTGTCTCGTACAACTTTATATTCAATACAGAGCGTGTGCTCCCGCTCGTCGCGCGTTGGAAGAAAAAAAATCGATGAGCCTCGTTCTTGATGCTATTTAAGGAGTTTGAGCTCGGCGCGTTGAGATCTTCGTCACACTTCGGCGACATTTACGCGACGCGCGGCCGAAAAGAGAAGAAGAGTTTCCCCGTTCCCGTTTAATAATTTTAATTAATATCTCTCGCGTGTCTTTCTGCTTTGTTAATTTAATCCTTGAAAAATTAACAATTTATAAATCTACATTACGCAATTATTAATTTTATATTAATATTTTATTAAGTTTTTCACATTAATTAATTCTCTCGGCGTTGATTAATTTCGACAAGATCGATTTCGCGCGATTTCGTTCACACACAGTTCACATGATTTTCATATGCATATATATCGATTCGCGCGCAAGCGGCAAGAATAAATAATCGAACAGCTCGATAATATGCAAATCGCGCGAGAGCATTATCCGTCGAATTACTAGTTTAAGTAATGTAAAGTACCTGAATTCTATAAAGCCGTGATGCAGTATCAGGGCCATAAAATCTCCCTGAAGATCATCCCGTTCTCCGGCCAGCAGAATCACCCCGTCCCACGCTTCGGGTCGAAATTCCAGTTCTAATTGAACGTGTTTGTAAGCGGCCCTTAAGGCGGGAAAAGCCAGCCAGCCTGACCCAGTGAAACGTGGCGATCTTACTTCAGCCTCTGAAACACAATATTAGACGCTTTCAATTGATTCGAGGGAATCTCGGCGGTTAAGTTTCATCGTAAATCGCACGATCTGTATTTTCAAATTAACTTCTCACTGCATTCTCTCTGTTGAGATTAGTTTTTTTAAAAAAACATTTGCGCGTGTTTTTTCAAACAAAATTGTGAAATTATTATTTGAAGATTTTTGTCAAAACTTCGTTTCCGCTTAAAAAATTTTCTCTCTTTCATATAACACACTTGAAAACGTATATTTTTCTCGAATTATCTATTTACTTGTGTGCGCATTTAAAATGTTGTCCTCAGACAAAATCGCGCGCGTAAAAAGCTTCCTATTATCGTCGAAGAGAGTTTCTGAATATATTCGTGCGAATGGTCTCAAATACGTCAATGTGAAATATATTTTCTGAGAAAAATTCCGTCCCGCGGCAACTGAAAAATATTACCGCGATAAATATGTCTTTCGGAAAGTGCCGTGGAATAATCTCGCGAGATCCGTGTCTGCCGCAATTTGTAGTTGAGAGACGTGCGAGCGGTTAACATGCTGGTACCGTCGGCCACACCTTTCGAAGGATACCGTCGACTCGAAGGAAAGGAGCGGGAAAATCGGAAATTCCGGCCGCACGCGAGGCTTATGGAACGTCCCTTTACCCGCACGATCTACAACCCCGTATCAATCACGCGAGTGTAGCGCAGGGCGTAACCCGGGAGGAAGAAGACCCCGAGAGCACGTGGAACACGTGAGCGTAAGGACGACGATAAATCAGGGGACCGGGCCAGAAGAATAGAAAAAGTTGCGCCCGCGAGGTCTCGAAATGGAATTCCAGCTCTTGATAGTGCGCACAGGATCCTCGACGTTATCGTGTAACAAAGCGCCGCTCGGATGGCAGAATTGTTCGCGCAATTACAACGGCGAGGGAGTGATATCGAAAAGAGACGGGGCGAGAGAATTTATCGGACACTGACGCGCCGATGGGAATATCTCCGATCGTAGTTTGTTTATCACCGCCATAAGTTCGAGCGAATTTAATCGAGATATCAATTTTTTTTGCAACTTGCGTCGTGTTGCAGCGGCGACACAACATTCGTTGGGTTTTAACGAACGTGAAAAGCGCACGCGGTAATCACATTATATTTTTGCGCCTTAAATTAATAGTGTACTTCGCGCGAGCGGTTTATTGATATAAAATGGCGCTTTTTTTTTTTACAAATTTGCGTTACGTTATCACGCGTTAATAAATTAAGTTACAAATGTTGGTCCGCTGTGTGTGCTGAATATAGCGGCGCAAATTGGCTAATTCTAAGTCATGTAAAATTGTGATCACGGCTCGTCCTAAACTAGTTTATGTTTCATTTCGCGCGCGAATGCGCATAGAATACAGGAAAGTGTCAACAGAACTGAACTGCACTAATATTCTATAAATTGCTGTATCCGTACAGTTGAATAACCAAGTTGTACTCGGACCATATATATTCTCCCTCTACTCACAGTAGAACAAGTACATTCCGCGCGCGCGGACCAGCCGGATCTCAACTCCCCACAGTAGAATAAGTAAATTATAGCCGGACCATATATTTCTTCCTACCAGTAGAACAAGTATATTATATTTGAGCCACTGCAATTCGCTTTTCGATTACACACACACACTCTTTCTCTCTTTCGCGATATCTCTCAACATGCTTAGAATTAACTGCTATCGCGCGGAATTTCGTATAAATGCAATATCTTTTATCATTTCATTTTCTCCGAGAAATACGATATTCAGATCAGAAATCAAGTCGAGGTATAATTCGAGGTAAAAATATTTGCATAATCAGAGAAGCGAGAAAATATACAACTTTCAAATTGTATAAACGACGAAGAGACAATTTTCTTCAGCAAGAACGTTGACTATATATTATAAACAAAATTAAAATTATAAATAAATGTTCAATAATTAAAATATATTAGTGAACTCATGTTGTGCAGATATTATTACAAAAATTGAACGAGTCTCAACGAGTTTCCGTAATATTTACTTCCTTCCGCATAAAATACACACGTTTGTTTTCAACTCTCTTTGCCGCGTGTGCGCGCAAATCAGCTGCGGCGGGCAAATAAGTTACTTTATATAACACGGCGAAGCGTGCGGGAGAAGCAAGAGCTCAATGATTAAAATCGAACATCTAAAAGTTATCGTCTGATGTTCGGCATCGCGCTCGACTTAACGAGAGAAACGAATTTCTAGAACGCGAGAAACAACGTTTCCCAGCGCTTGCGGTCCAGCGAGGCGTGTAAACTATCGAGAACCCGATCGATCGAACGAACGAACGAACGAACGAACGAACGGGCCGGCCGCGCTCGTTTGAAAAGAGTTGCGGCGATAGTAACTCGTTTCCCGCGGCGACTTGATTGATCGTTTCGCCATTCGAGGCGTGCCCTTATGCAAATTAACCGGATCAAAAGACTCTCGTAGTTTCCGCCCGAGCTTCCCAAAGTGGACGTCGGCTTTCACGACTCGCGCTGTCCTACTACACAACGCGAAAGCTAATGAACTCCATTTCTTCGCCGTTGAAAAAAAAAAAACAAATTCTCTCCACCCCGACAAACGCGCGTTCTCGACGCCGCAAAATTTTCTTTGCGGAAGTTCCGACGCGAAAATATTTCGCGCGCCGAGTTTGCGTCAAAGTTTCCATCAAAGAGAGAAAAAAGAAAGGAATAAACTAATTTAAGCGGAAGTATAATTATAGGGGAAAAAATCAAAGAAGAAACGAGATAAGAAACATTATAATAAAATGATATATCGTCTATTACGTAACGCAATTATTACATTTCCATTTCATTTATGAACGTTTCGTGAAATCGCGAATGTTACATAATTAGTTCGATATAGTTCCGTCAATTAACAGACTCGACAGCCACGGGACATCGTAGACGTCCTCCCCTTTCTTCTCTCCTACGTAACAATCGTATGCTAAATCGATGATACGTTGGCCACAACATGTGCCAGAATCGTGCAAGCCATTTTCTCCGGGACATTAACCGCCAAAAGCATAATCGTGGGCATCGTTAATGCTAGCGTGTCCCATTCCGATACTCGTCGTTATTATCGCTACGGGAACAAAGAGAACTGTCGTCTGTCGCTTTCGCGATTACGCAGGAAATTATGACACGCTGCAATTATAACACTCGCGCGCGACGTCGATATTGTAACTGATATTCGTGATTGCGAATACGCGCGCGATCGTAAATAACAAACGTTAAACGTCGCTGTATAATCCCTACCAGTTGCAGCAATAAACGAACAGTTTAATGATTTTGCAAAATTCGATTTCGATTTTATTGATGATTTTCCCGTCGTTGTTGGTATTGCAAAGAAGCGTCGCGCACAAAATATCGCTCTCGATAATTTGTCAACGGTCTATCGATGCACAGACGAAAAAAAAA